>JAQJVK010000181.1:0-277610 GCA_035578135.1 Flexamia atlantica
GTAGTCGCATTGAGATGTGCGGACAGAGATTTGTCGAAGTTTGACACGAAATATAAAAAAAATACGGAGGTGTGCCAACATGACGTACACATAGGATGATGAAATAGGTCCAGAACTTTAGTACTATACCAACCAAGTTACCTTAAAAACTTAGGTTTTGGAAATACGGGTGATTAAATTAGTCGCTATGCGATGTGCGGACAACGATTTGTCTAATTTTGACATGAAATATAAAAATAAATACGGAATTGTGGATACATGACGTACACATAGGGTGATAGAATAGGACCAGAACTTCTGTATTATACCACCCAAGTTACCGTAAAAACTTAGGTTTTGGAAATATAACTGATTAAATTAGTCGCATTGAGATGTGCGGACAGCGATTTGTCAAAGTATGACATGAAAAATAAAATAAATACGGAAGTGTGCCAACATGACGTACACATAGGATGATAGAATAGGTCCTGAAATTTGGTATTATACCACCCAAGTTACCTTAAAAACTTAGGTTTTGGAAATATGGGTGATTAAATTAGTCGCTATGCGATGTGCGGACAACGATTTGTCTAAGTTTGACATGAAATATAAAAATAAATACGGAATTGTGGATACATGACGTACACATAGGGTGATAGAATAGGACCAGAACTTCTGTATTATACCACCCAAGTTACCGTAAAAACTTAGGTTTTTGAAATATGGCTGATTAAAGTAGTCGCATTGAGATGTGCGGACAGCGATTTGTCAAAGTATGACATGAAAAATAAAATAAATACGGAAGTGTGCCACATGACGTACACATAGGATGATAGAATAGGTCCTGAAATTTAGTATTATACCACCCAAGTTACCTTAAAAACTTAGGTTTTGAAAATATGGGTGATTAAATTAGTCGCTATGCGATGTGCGGACAACGATTTGTCTAAGTTTGACATGAAATATAAAAATAAATACGGAATTGTGGATACATGACGTACACATAGGGTGATAGAATAGGACCAGAACTTCTGTATTATACCACCC
The DNA here is from genome assembly GCA_035578135.1 of Flexamia atlantica. Taxonomy (NCBI): domain Eukaryota; kingdom Metazoa; phylum Arthropoda; class Insecta; order Hemiptera; family Cicadellidae; genus Flexamia; species Flexamia atlantica. The sequence continues at coordinate 1,027 of JAQJVK010000181.1, forward strand.
AAGTTACCGTAAAAACTAAGGTTTGGGAAATATGGGTGATTAAATTAGTCGCTATGCGATGTGCGGACAACGATTTGTCTAAGTTTGACATGAAATATAAAAATAAATACGGAACATTGGATACATGACGTACACATTGGGTGATAGAATAGGATTAGAACTATATTATTATACCACTCAGGTTACCGTCAAAACTTAGGTTTTGGAAATACGGGTGATTAAAATAGTCGCTTTGGATGTGTGGACAGCAATCCACCTAAGTTTGACATAAAATATAAAATAAATACGGCAGTGTGTCAGCATGACGTACACATGGGATGATAGAATAGGTCCTGAAATTTAGTATTATACCACCCAAGTTACCTTAAAAACTTAGGTTTTGGAAATATGGCTGATTAAAGTAGTCGCATTGAGATGTGCGGACAGAGATTTGTCGAAGTTTGACACGAAATATAAAAAAATACGGTGGTGTGCCAACATGACGTACACATAGGATGATAGAATAGGTCCAGAACTTTAGAACTATACCACCCAAGTTACCTTAAAAACTTAGGTTTTGGAAATACGGGTGATTAAAATAGTCGCTTTGGATGTGTGGACAGTGATCCACCTAAGTTTGACATAAAATATAAAATAAATACGGCAGTGTGTCAGCATGACGTACACGTAGGGTGATGAAATAGGACCAGAACTTCTGTATTATACCACCCAAGTTACCGTAAAAACTTAGGTTTTGGAAATATGGCCGATTAAAGCAGTCGCATTGAGATGTGCGGACAGCGATTTGTCAAAGTATGACATGAAAAATAAAATAAATACGGATGTGTACCAACATGACGTACACATAGGATGATAGAATAGGTCCTGAAATTTAGTATTATAACACCCAAGTTACCTTAAAAACTTAGGTTTTGGAAATATGGGTGATTAAATTAGTCGCTATGCGATGTGCGGACAACGATTTGTCTAAGTTTGACATGAAATAGAAAAATAAATACGGAATTGTGGATACTTGACGTACACATAGGGTGATAGAATAGGACCAGGACTTCTGTATTATACCACCCAAGTTACCGTAAAAACTTAGGTTTTGGAAATATGGCTGAATAAAGTAGTCGCATTGAGATGTGCGGACAGCGATTTGTCAAAGTATGACATGAAAAATAAAATAAATACGGAAGTGTGCCAACATGACGTACACATAGGATGATAGAATAGGTCCTGAAATTTAGTATTATACCACCCAAGTTACCTTAAAAACTTAGGTTTTGGATATATGGGTGATTAAATTAGTCGCTATGCGATGTGCGGACAACGATTTGTCTAAGTTTGACATGAAATATAAAAATAAATACGGAATTGTGGATACATGACGTACACATAGGGTGATAGAATAGGACCAGAACTTCTGTATTATACCACCCAAGTTACCGTAAAAACTTAGGTTTTGGAAATATGGCTGATTAAAGTAGTCGCATTGAGATGTGCGGACAGCGATTTGTCTAAGTTTGACAGGAAATATAAAATAAATACGGAAGTGTGCCAACATGACGTACACATGGGATGATAGAATAGGTCCTGAAATTTAGTATTATACCACCCAAGTTACCTTAAAAACTTAGGTTTTGGAAATATGGCTGATTAAAGTAGTCGCATTGAGATGTGCGGACAGAGATTTGTCGAAGTTTGACACGAAATATAAAAAAAATACGGTGGTGTGCCAACATGACGTACACATAGGATGATAGAATAGGTCCAGAACTTTAGAACTATACCACCCAAGTTACCTTAAAAACTTAGGTTTTGGAAATACGGGTGATTAAAATAGTCGCTTTGGATGTGTGGACAGTGATCCACCTAAGTTTGACATAAAATATAAAATAAATACGGCAATGTGTCAGCATGACGTACACGTAGGGTGATGAAATAGGACCAGAACCTCTGTATTATACCACCCAAGTTACCGTAAAAACTTAGGTTTTGGAAATATGGCCGATTAAAGCAGTCGCATTGAGATGTGCGGACAGCGATTTGTCAAAGTATGACATGAAAAATAAAATAAATACGGATGTGTACCAACATGACGTACACATAGGATGATAGAATAGGTCCTGAAATTTAGTATTATACCACCCAAGTTACCTTAAAAACTTAGGTTTTGGAAATATGGGTGATTAAATTAGTCGCTATGCGATGTGCGGACAACGATTTGTCTAAGTTTGACATGAAATAGAAAAATAAATACGGAATTGTGGATACTTGACGTACACATAGGGTGATAGAATAGGACCAGGACTTCTGTATTATACCACCCAAGTTACCGTAAAAACTTAGGTTTTGGAAATATGGCTGAATAAAGTAGTTGCATTGAGATGTGCGGACAGCGATTTGTCAAAGTATGACATGAAAAATAAAATAAATACGGAAGTGTGCCAACATGACGTACACATAGGATGATAGAATAGGTCCTGAAATTTAGTATTATACCACCCAAGTTACCTTAAAAACTTAGGTTTTGGATATATGGGTGATTAAATTAGTCGCTATGCGATGTGCGGACAACGATTTGTCTAAGTTTGACATGAAATATAAAAATAAATACGGAATTGTGGATACATGACGTACAAATAGGGTGATAGAATAGGACCAGAACTTCTGTATTATACCACCCAAGTTACCGTAAAAACTTAGGTTTTGGAAATATGGCTGATTAAAGTAGTCGCATTGAGATGTGCGGACAGCGATTTGTCAAAGTATGACATGAAAAATGAAATAAATACGGAAGTGTGCCAACATGACGTACACATAAGATGATAGAATAGGTCCTGAAATTTAGTATTATACCACCCAAGTTACCTTAAAAACTTAGGTTTTGGAAATATGGGTTATTAAATTAGTCGCTATGCGATGTGCGGACAACGATTTGTCTAAGTTTGACATGAAATAGAAAAATAAATACGGAATTGTAGATACTTGACGTACACATAGGGTGATAGAATAGGACCAGGACTTCTGTATTATACCACCCAAGTTACCGTAAAAACTTAGGTTTTGGAAATATGGCTGAATAAAGTAGTTGCATTGAGATGTGCGGACAGCGATTTGTCAAAGTATGACATGAAAAATAAAATAAATACGGAAGTGTGCCAACATGACGTACACATAGGATGATAGAATAGGTCCTGAAATTTAGTATTATACCACCCAAGTTACCTTAAAAACTTAGGTTTTGGATATATGGGTGATTAAATTAGTCGCTATGCGATGTGCGGACAACGATTTGTCTAAGTTTGACATGAAATATAAAAATAAATACGGAATTGTGGATACATGACGTACACATAGGGTGATAGAATAGGACCAGAACTTCTGTATTATACCACCCAAGTTACCGTAAAAACTTAGGTTTTGGAAATATGGCTGATTAAAGTAGTCGCATTGAGATGTGCGGACAGCGATTTGTCAAAGTATGACATGAAAAATAAAATAAATACGGAAGTGTGCCAACATGACGTACACATAAGATGATAGAATAGGTCCTGAAATTTAGTATTATACCACCCAAGTTACCTTAAAAACTTAGGTTTTGGAAATATGGGTGATTAAATTAGTCGCTATGCGATGTGCGGACAACAATTTGTCTAAGTTTGACATGAAATATAAAAATAAATACGGAATTGTGGATACATGACGTACACATAAGGGGATAGAATAGGACCAGAACTTCTGTATTATACCACCCAAGTTACCGTAAAAACTTAGGTTTTGGAAATATGGGTGATTAAATTAGTCGCAATACGATGTGCGGACAACGATTTGTCTAAGTTTGACATGAAATATAAAAATAAATACGGATCTGTGGGTACATGACGTACACATAGAGTGGTAGAATAGGACAAGAACTATAGTGTTATACCCTCAGGTTACCGTTAAAACTTAGGTTTTGGAAATGAGGGTGATTAAAATAGTCGCTTTGTATGTGTGGACAGCGATCCACCTTAGTTTGACATGAAATATAAAATAAATACGGCAGTGTGTCAGCATGACGTACACATGGGATGATAGAATAGGTCCTGAAATTTAGTATTATACCACCCAAGTTACCTTAAAAACTTAGGTTTTGGAAATATGGGTGATTAAATTAGTCGCAATACGATGTGCGGACAACGATTTGTCTAAGTTTGACATGAAATATAAAAATAAATACGGATCTGTGGGTACATGACGTACACATAGAGTGGTAGAATAGGACAAGAACTATAGTGTTATACCCTCAGGTTACCGTTAAAACTTAGGTTTTGGAAATGAGGGTGATTAAAATAGTCGCTTTGTATGTGTGGACAGCGATCCACCTTAGTTTGACATGAAATATAAAATAAATACGGAAGTGTGTCAACAAGACGTACACATAAAGTGATAGAATAGGACCAGAACTTCTGTATTATACCACCCAAGTTACCGTAAAAACTTAGGTTTTGGAAATATGGCTGATTAAAGTAGTCGCTTTGCGATGTGCGGACAGCGATTTGTCTAAGTTTGACAGGAAATATAAAATAAATACGGAAGTGTGCCAACATGACGTACACATGGGATGATAGAATAGGTCCTGAAATTTAGTATTATACCACCCAAGTTACCTTAAAAACTTAGGTTTTGGAAATATGGCTGATTAAAGTAGTCGCATTGAGATGTGCGGACAGAGATTTGTCGAAGTTTGACACGAAATATAAAAAAATACGGTGGTGTGCCAACATGACGTACACATAGGATGATAGAATAGGTCCAGAACTTTAGAACTATACCACCCAAGTTACCTTAAAAACTTAGGTTTTGGAAATACGGGTGATTAAAATAGTCGCTTTGGATGTGTGGACAGTGATCCACCTAAGTTTGACATAAAATATAAAATAAATACGGCAGTGTGTCAGCATGACGTACACGTAGGGTGATGAAATAGGACCAGAACTTCTGTATTATACCACCCAAGTTACCGTAAAAACTTAGGTTTTGGAAATATGGCCGATTAAAGCAGTCGCATTGAGATGTGCGGACAGCGATTTGTCAAAGTATGACATGAAAAATAAAATAAATACGGATGTGTACCAACATGACGTACACATAGGATGATAGAATAGGTCCTGAAATTTAGTATTATACCACCCAAGTTACCTTAAAAACTTAGGTTTTGGAAATATGGGTGATTAAATTAGTCGCTATGCGATGTGCGGACAACGATTTGTCTAAGTTTGACATGAAATAGAAAAATAAATACGGAATTGTGGATACTTGACGTACACATAGGGTGATAGAATAGGACCAGGACTTCTGTATTATACCACCCAAGTTACCGTAAAAACTTAGGTTTTGGAAATATGGCTGAATAAAGTAGTCGCATTGAGATGTGCGGACAGCGATTTGTCAAAGTATGACATGAAAAATAAAATAAATACGGAAGTGTGCCAACATGACGTACACATAGGATGATAGAATAGGTCCTGAAATTTAGTATTATACCACCCAAGTTACCTTAAAAACTTAGGTTTTGGATATATGGGTGATTAAATTAGTCGCTATGCGATGTGCGGACAACGATTTGTCTAAGTTTGACATGAAATATAAAAATAAATACGGAATTGTGGATACATGACGTACACATAGGGTGATAGAATAGGACCAGAACTTCTGTATTATACCACCCAAGTTACCGTAAAAACTTAGGTTTTGGAAATATGGCTGATTAAAGTAGTCGCATTGAGATGTGCGGACAGCGATTTGTCTAAGTTTGACAGGAAATATAAAATAAATACGGAAGTGTGCCAACATGACGTACACATGGGATGATAGAATAGGTCCTGAAATTTAGTATTATACCACCCAAGTTACCTTAAAAACTTAGGTTTTGGAAATATGGCTGATTAAAGTAGTCGCATTGAGATGTGCGGACAGAGATTTGTCGAAGTTTGACACGAAATATAAAAAAAATACGGTGGTGTGCCAACATGACGTACACATAGGATGATAGAATAGGTCCAGAACTTTAGAACTATACCACCCAAGTTACCTTAAAAACTTAGGTTTTGGAAATACGGGTGATTAAAATAGTCGCTTTGGATGTGTGGACAGTGATCCACCTAAGTTTGACATAAAATATAAAATAAATACGGCAATGTGTCAGCATGACGTACACGTAGGGTGATGAAATAGGACCAGAACCTCTGTATTATACCACCCAAGTTACCGTAAAAACTTAGGTTTTGGAAATATGGCCGATTAAAGCAGTCGCATTGAGATGTGCGGACAGCGATTTGTCAAAGTATGACATGAAAAATAAAATAAATACGGATGTGTACCAACATGACGTACACATAGGATGATAGAATAGGTCCTGAAATTTAGTATTATACCACCCAAGTTACCTTAAAAACTTAGGTTTTGGAAATATGGGTGATTAAATTAGTCGCTATGCGATGTGCGGACAACGATTTGTCTAAGTTTGACATGAAATAGAAAAATAAATACGGAATTGTGGATACTTGACGTACACATAGGGTGATAGAATAGGACCAGGACTTCTGTATTATACCACCCAAGTTACCGTAAAAACTTAGGTTTTGGAAATATGGCTGAATAAAGTAGTTGCATTGAGATGTGCGGACAGCGATTTGTCAAAGTATGACATGAAAAATAAAATAAATACGGAAGTTTGCCAACATGACGTACACATAGGATGATAGAATAGGTCCTGAAATTTAGTATTATACCACCCAAGTTACCTTAAAAACTTAGGTTTTGGATATATGGGTGATTAAATTAGTCGCTATGCGATGTGCGGACAACGATTTGTCTAAGTTTGACATGAAATATAAAAATAAATACGGAATTGTGGATACATGACGTACAAATAGGGTGATAGAATAGGACCAGAACTTCTGTATTATACCACCCAAGTTACCGTAAAAACTTAGGTTTTGGAAATATGGCTGATTAAAGTAGTCGCATTGAGATGTGCGGACAGCGATTTGTCAAAGTATGACATGAAAAATAAAATAAATACGGAAGTGTGCCAACATGACGTACACATAAGATGATAGAATAGGTCCTGAAATTTAGTATTATACCACCCAAGTTACCTTAAAAACTTAGGTTTTGGAAATATGGGTGATTAAATTAGTCGCTATGCGATGTGCGGACAACGATTTGTCTAAGTTTGACATGAAATAGAAAAATAAATACGGAATTGTGGATACTTGACGTACACATAGGGTGATAGAATAGGACCAGGACTTCTGTATTATACCACCCAAGTTACCGTAAAAACTTAGGTTTTGGAAATATGGCTGAATAAAGTAGTTGCATTGAGATGTGCGGACAGCGATTTGTCAAAGTATGACATGAAAAATAAAATAAATACGGAAGTGTGCCAACATGACGTACACATAGGATGATAGAATAGGTCCTGAAATTTAGTATTATACCACCCAAGTTACCTTAAAAACTTAGGTTTTGGATATATGGGTGATTAAATTAGTCGCTATGCGATGTGCGGACAACGATTTGTCTAAGTTTGACATGAAATATAAAAATAAATACGGAATTGTGGATACATGACGTACACATAGGGTGATAGAATAGGACCAGAACTTCTGTATTATACCACCCAAGTTACCGTAAAAACTTAGGTTTTGGAAATATGGCTGATTAAAGTAGTCGCATTGAGATGTGCGGACAGCGATTTGTCAAAGTATGACATGAAAAATAAAATAAATACGGAAGTGTGCCAACATGACGTACACATAAGATGATAGAATAGGTCCTGAAATTTAGTATTATACCACCCAAGTTACCTTAAAAACTTAGGTTTTGGAAATATGGGTGATTAAATTAGTCGCTATGCGATGTGCGGACAACAATTTGTCTAAGTTTGACATGAAATATAAAAATAAATACGGAATTGTGGATACATGACGTACACATAAGGGGATAGAATAGGACCAGAACTTCTGTATTATACCACCCAAGTTACCGTAAAAACTTAGGTTTTGGAAATATGGGTGATTAAATTAGTCGCTATGCGATGTGCGGACAACGATTTGTCTAAGTTTGACATGAAATATAAAAATAAATACGGAATTGTGGATACATGACGTACACATAGGGTGATAGAATAGGACCAGAACTTCTGTATTATACCACCCAAGTTACCGTAAAAACTTAGGTTTTGGAAATATGGGTGATTAAATTAGTCGCTATGCGCTGTGCGGACAACGATTTGTCTAAGTATGACATGAAATATAATAATAAATACAGAGGTGTGCCAAAATTACGTACACGTAGGGTGATAGAATAGGACCAGAACGTCTGTATTATAACAACCAAGTTACCGTAAAAACTTAGGTTTTGGAAATATGGCTGATTAAAGTAGTCGCACTGAGATGTGCGGACAGAGATTTGTCGAAGTTTGACACGAAATATTAAAAAAAAATACGGAGGTGTGCCAACATGACGTACACATAGGATGATAGAATAGGTCCAGAACTTTAGTACTATACCACCCAAGTTACCTTAAAAACTTAGGTTTTGGAAATACGGGTGATTAAAATAGTCGCTTTGGATGTGTGGACAGTGATCCACCTAAGTTTGACATAAAATATAAAATAAATACGGCATTGTGTCAGCATGACGTACACGTAGCGTGATAAATTAGGACCAGAACTTCTTTATTATACCACCCAAGTTACCGTAAAAACTTAGGTTTTGGAAATATGGCTGATTAAAGTAATCGCATTGAGATGTGCGGACAGCGATTTGTCAAAGTATGACCTGAAAAATAAAATAAATACGGAAGTGTGCCAACATGACGTACACATAGGATGATAGAATAGGTCCTGAAATTTAGTATTATACCACCCAAGTTACCTTAAAAACTTAGGTTTTGGAAATATGGGTGATTAAATTAGTCGCTATGCGATGTGCGGACAACGATTTGTCTAAGTTTGACATGAAATATAAAAATAAATACGGAATTGTGGATACATGACGTACACATAGGGTGATAGAATAGGACCAGAACTTCTGTATTATACCAGCCAAGTTACCGTAAAAACTTAGGTTTTGGAAATATGGGTGATTAAATTAGTCGCTATGCGATGTGCGGACAACGATTTGTCTAAGTTTGACATGAAATATAAAAATAAATACGGAATTGTGGATACATGACGTAAACATAGGGTGATAGAATAGGACCAGAACTTCTGTACTATACCACCCAAGTTACCTTAAAATCTTAGGTTTTGGATATATGGGTGATTAAATTAGTCGCTATGCGATGTGCGGACAACGATTTGTCGAAGTATGACATGAAATATAATAATAAATACGGTTGTGTGCCAACATTACGTACATATAGGGTGATAGAATAGGACCAGAACTTCTGTATTATACCACCCAAGTTACCGTAAAAACTTAGGTTTTGGAAATATGGCTGATTAAAGTAGTCGCATTGAGATGTGCGGACAGAGATTTGTCGAAGTTTGATACGAAATATAAAAAAATACGGAGGTGTGCCAACATGACGTACACATAGGATGATAGAATAGGTCCAGAACTTTAGTACTATACCACCCAAGTTACCTTAAAAACTTAGGTTTTGGAAATATGGGTGATTAAATTAGTCGCTATGCGATGTGCGGACAACGATTTGTCTAAGTATGACATGAAATATAATAATAAATACGGAAGTTTGCCAACATTACGTACACGTAGGGTGATAGAATAGGACCAGAACTTCTGTATTATACCACCCAAGTTACCGTAAAAACTTAGGTTTTGGAAATATGGCTGGATAAAGTAGTCGCATTGAGATGTGCGGGCAGAGATTTGTCGAAGTTTGACACGAAATATAAAAAAAATACGAAGGTGTGCCAACATGACGTACAAATAGGATGATAGAATAGGTCCAGAACTTTAGTACTATTCCACCCAAGTTACCTTAAAACTTAGGTTTTGGAAATACGGGTGATTAAAATAGTCGCTTTGGATGTGTGGACAGTGATCCACCTAAGTTTGACATAAAATATAAAATAAATACGGCAGTGTGTCAGCATGACGTACACGTAGGGTGATGAAATAGGACCAGAACTTCTGTATTATACCACCCAAGTTACCGTAAAAACTTAGATTTTGGTTATATGGCTGATTAAAGTAGTCGCATTGAGATGTGCGGACAGAGATTTGTCGAAGTTCGACACGAAATATAAAAAAAATACGGAGGTGTGCCAACATGACATACACATAGGATGATAGAATAGGTCCTGAACTTTAGTACTATACCACCCAAGTTACCTTAAAAACTTAGGTTTTGGAAATACGGGTGATTAAATTAGTCGCTATGCGATGTGCGAACAACGATTTGTCTAAGTTTGACATGAAATATAAAAATAAATACGGAATTGTGGATACATGACGTACACATAGGGTGATAGAATAGGACCAGAACTTCTGTATTATACCAGCCAAGTTACCGTAAAAACTTAGGTTTTGGAAATATGGGTGATTAAATTAGTCGCTATGCGATGTGCGGACAACGATTTGTCTAAGTTTGACATGAAATATAAAAATAAATACGGAATTGTGGATACATGACGTACACATAGGGTGATAGAATAGGACCAGAACTTCTGTACTATACCACCCAAGTTACCTTAAAATCTTAGGTTTTGGATATATGGGTGATTAAATTAGTCGCTATGCGATGTGCGGACAACGATTTGTCGAAGTATGACATGAAATATAATAATAAATACGGTTGTGTGCCAACATTACGTACATATAGGGTGATAGAATAGGACCAGAACTTCTGTATTATACCACCCAAGTTACCGTAAAAACTTAGGTTTTGGAAATATGGCTGATTAAAGTAGTCGCATTGAGATGTGCGGACAGAGATTTGTCGAAGTTTGACACGAACTATAAAAAAAATACGGAGGTGTGCCAACATGACGTACACATAGGATGATAGAATAGGTCCAGAACTTTAGTACTAACCACCCAAGTTACCTTAAAAACTTAGGTTTTGGAAATACGGGTGATTAAAATAGTCGCTTTGGATGTGTGGACAGCGATCCACCTAAGTTTGACATAAAATATAAAATAAATACGGCAGTGTGTCAGCATGACGTACACGTAGGATGAAAGAGTAGGACCAGAACTTTAGTACTATACCACCCAAGTTACCTTAAAAACTTAGGTTTTGGAAATATGGGTGATTAAATTAGTCGCTATGCGATGTGCGGACAACGATTTGTCTAAGTATGACATGAAATATAATAATAAATACGGAGGTGTGCCAACATTACGTACACGTAGGGTGATAGAATAGGACCAGAACTTCTGTATTATACCACCCAAGTTACCGTAACAATTGGATATATGGGTGATTAAAAAAGTCGCTATGCGATGTGCGGACAACGATTTGTCTAAGTTTGACATGAAATATAAAAATAAATACGGAATTGTGGATACATGACGTACACATAGGGTGATAGAATAGGACCAGAACTTCTGTATTATACCACCCAAGTTACCGTAAAAACTTAGGTTTTGGAAATATGGGTGATTAAATTAGTCGCTATGCGATGTGCGGACAACGATTTGTCTAAGTTTGACATGAAATATAAAAATAAAAACGGAATTTTGGATACATGACGTACACATTGGGTGATAGATTAGGATTAGAACTATATTATTATACCACTCAGGTTACCGTCAAAACTTAGGTTTTGGAAATACGGGTGATTAAAATAGTCGCTTTGGATGTGTGGACAGCGATCCATCTAAGTTTGACATAAAATATAAAATAAATACGGCAGTGTGTCAGCATGACGTACACGTAGGATGAAAGAATAGGACCAGAACTTTAGTACTATACCACCCAAGTTACCTTAAAAACTTAGGTTTTGGAAATATGGGTGATTAAATTAGTCGCTATGCGATGTGCGGACAACGATTTGTCTAAGTATGACATGAAATATAATAATAAATACGGAGGTGTGCCAACATTACGTACACGTAGGGTGATAGAATAGGACCAGAACTTCTGTATTATACCACCCAAGTTACCGTAAAAACTTAGGTTTTGGAAATATGGCTGGATAAAGTAGTCGCATTGAGATGTGCGGACAGAGATTTGTCGAAGTTTGACACGAAATATAAAAAAAATACGAAGGTGTGCCAAGATGACGTACAAATAGGATGATAGAATAGGTCCAGAACTTTAGTACTATTCCACCCAAGTTACCTTAAAACTTAGGTTTTGGAAATACGGGTGATTAAAATAGTCGCTTTGGATGTGTGGACAGTGATCCACCTAAGTTTGACATAAAATATAAAATAAATACGGCAGTGTGTCAGCATGACGTACACGTAGGGTGATGAAATAGGACCAGAACTTCTGTATTATACCACCCAAGTTACCGTAAAAACTTAGATTTTGGTTATATGGCTGATTAAAGTAGTCGCATTGAGATGTGCGGACAGAGATTTGTCGAAGTTCGACACGAAATATAAAAAAAATACGGAGGTGTGCCAACATGACGTACACATAGGATGATAGAATAGGTCCTGAACTTTAGTACTATACCACCCAAGTTACCTTAAAAACTTAGGTTTTGGAAATACGGGTGATTAAATTAGTCGCTATGCGATGTGCGAACAACGATTTGTCTAAGTTTGACATGAAATATAAAAATAAATACGGAATTGTGGATACATGACGTACACATAGGGTGATAGAATAGGACCAGAACTTCTGTATTATACCAACCAAGTTACCGTAAAAACTTAGGTTTTGGAAATATGGGTGATTAAATTAGTCGCTATGCGATGTGCGGACAACGATTTGTCTAAGTTTGACATGAAATATAAAAATAAATACGGAATTGTGGATACATGACGTACACATAGGGTGATAGAATAGGACTAGAACTTCTGTACTATACCACCCAAGTTACCTTAAAATCTTAGGTTTTGGATATATGGGTGATTAAATTAGTCGCTATGCGATGTGCGGACAACGATTTGTCGAAGTATGACATGAAATATGATAATAAATACGGTTGTGTGCCAACATTACGTACATATAGGGTGATAGAATAGGACCAGAACTTCTGTATTATACCACCCAAGTTACCGTAAAAACTTAGGTTTTGGAAATATGGCTGATTAAAGTAGTCGCATTGAGATGTGCGGACAGAGATTTGTCGAAGTTTGACACGAAATATAAAAAAAATACGGAGGTGTGCCAACATGACGTACACATAGGATGATAGAATAGGTCCAGAACTTTAGTACTATACCAACCAAGTTACCTTAAAAACTTAGGTTTTGGAAATACGGGTGATTAAAATAGTCGCTTTGGATGTGTGGACAGCGATCCACCTAAGTTTGACATAAAATATAAAATAAATACGGCAGTGTGTCAGCATGACGTACACGTAGGATGAAAGAGTAGGACCAGAACTTTAGTACTATACCACCCAAGTTACCTTAAAAACTTAGGTTTTGGAAATATGGGTGATTAAATTAGTCGCTATGCGATGTGCGGACAACGATTTGTCTAAGTATGACATGAAATATAATAATAAATACGGAGGTGTGCCAACATTACGTACACGTAGGGTGATAGAATAGGACCAGAACTTCTGTATTATACCACCCAAGTTACCGTAACAACTGGATATATGGGTGATTAAATTAGTCGTTATGCGATGTGCGGACAACGATTTGTCTAAGTTTGACATGAAATATAAAAATAAATACGGAATTTTGGATACATGACGTACACATTGGGTGATAGAATAGGATTAGAACTATATTATTATACCACTCAGGTTATCGTCAAAACTTAGGTTTTGGAAATACGGGTGATTAAAATAGTCGCTTTAGATGTGTGGACAGCGATCCGCCTAAGTTTGACATGAAATATAAAATAAATACGGAAGTGTGCCAACATGACGTACACATAGGATGATAGAATAGGTGCAGAACTTTAGTACTGTACCACCCAAGTTACCTTAAAAACTTAGGTTTTGGAAATATGGGTGATTAAATTAGTCGCTATGCGATGTGCGGACAACGATTTGTCTAAGTATGACATGAAATATAATAATAAATACGGAGGTTTGCCAACATTACGTACACGTAGGGTGATAGAATAGGACCAGAACTTCTGTATTATACCACCCAAGTTACCGTAAAAACTTAGGTTTTGGAAATATAGCAGAATAAAGTAGTCGCATTGAGATGTGCGGACAGAGATTTGTCGAAGTTTGACACGAAATATAAAAAAAATACGGAGGTGTGCCAACATGACGTACACATAGGATGATAGAATAGGTCCAAAACTTTAGTACTATTCCACCCAAGTTACCTTAAAAACTTAGGTTTTGGAAATACGGGTGATTAAATTAGTCGCTATGCGATGTGCGAACAACGATTTGTCTAAGTTTGACATGAAATATAAAAAAAAATACGGAATTGTGGACACATGACGTACACATAGGGTGATAGAATAGGACCAGAACTTCTGTATTATACCACCCAAGTTACCGTAAAAACTTAGGTTTTGGAAATATGGGTGATTAAATTATTCGCTATGCGATGTGCGGACAACGATTTGTCTAAGTTTGACATGAAATATAAAAATAAATACGGAATTGTGGATACATGACGTACACATAGGGTGATAGAATAGGACCAGAACTTCTGTACTATACCACCCAAGTTACCTTAAAATCTTAGGTTTTGGATATATGGGTGATTAAATTAGTCGCTATGCGATGTGCGGACAACGATTTGTCGAAGTATGACATGAAATATAATAATAAATACGGTGGTGTGCCAACATTACGTACATATAGGGTGATAGAATAAAACCAGAACTTCTGTATTATACCACCCAAGTTACCGTAAAAACTTAGGTTTTGGAAATATGGCTGATTAAATTAGTCGCATTGAGATGTGCGGACAGAGACTTGTCGAAGTTTGACACGAAATATAAAAAAAATACGAAGGTGTGCCAACATGACGTACACATAGGATGATAGAATAGGTCCAGAACTTTAGTACTATACCACCCAAGTTACCTTAAAAACTTAGGTTTTGGAAATACGGGTGATTAAAATAGTCGCTTTGGATGTGTGGACAGCGATCCACCTAAGTTTGACATAAAATATAAAATAAATACGGCAGTGTGTCAGCTTGACGTACACGTAGGATGAAAGAGTAGGACCAGAACTTTAGTACTATACCACCCAAGTTACCTTAAAAACTTAGGTTTTGGAAATATGGGTGATTAAATTAGTCGCTATGCGATGTGCGGACAACGATTTGTCTAAGTATGACATGAAATATAATAATAAATACGGAGGTGTGCCAACATTACATACACGTAGGGTGATAGAATAGGACCAGAACTTCTGTATTATACCACCCAAGTTACCGTAACAATTGGATATATGGGTGATTAAATTAGTCGTTATGCGATGTGCGGACAACGATTTGTCTAAGTTTGACATGAAATATAAAAATAAATACGGAATTTTGGATACATGACGTACACATTGGGTGATAGAATAGGATTAGAACTATATTATTATACCACTCAGGTTATCGTCAAAACATAGGTTTTGGAAATACGGGTGATTAAAATAGTCGCTTTGGATGTGTGGACAGTGATCCACCTAGTTTGACATAAATTATAAAATAAATACGGCAGTGTGTCAGCATGACGTACACGTAGGGTGAAAGAGTAGGACCAGAACTTTAGTACTATTCCACCCAAGTTACCTTAAAAACTTAGGTTTTGGAAATACGGGTGATTAAAATAGTCGCTTTGGATGTGTGGACAGTGATCCACCTAAGTTTGACATAAAATATAAAATAAATACGGCAGTGTGTCAGCATGAAGTACACGTAGGGTGATGAAATAGGACCAGAACTTCTGTATTATACCACCCAAGTTACCGTAAAAACTTAGGTTTTGGAAATATGGCCGATTAAAGCAGTCGCATTGAGATGTGCGGACAGCGATTTGTCAAAGTATGACATGAAAAATAAAATAAATACGGAAGTGTGCCAACATGACGTACACATAGGATGATAGAATAGGTCCTGAAATTTAGTATTATACCACCCAAGTTACCTTAAAAACTTAGGTTTTGGATATATGGGTGATTAAATTAGTCGCTATGCGATGTGCGGACAACGATTTGTCTAAGTTTGACATGAAATATAAAAATAAATACGGACTTGTGGATACATGACGTACACATAGGGTGATAGAATAGGACCAGAACTTCTGTATTATACCACCCAAGTTACCGTAAAAACTTAGGTTTTGGAAATATGGGTGATTAAATTAGTCGCTATGCGCTGTGCGGAGAACGATTTGTCTAAGTATGACATGAAATATAATATGAAATATAATAATAAATACGGAGGTGTGCCAACATTACGTACACGTAGGGTGATAGAATAGGACCAGAACTTCTGTATTATACCACCCAAGTTACCGTAACAATTGGATATATGGGTGATTAAAAAAGTCGCTATGCGATGTGCGGACAACGATTTGTCTAAGTTTGACATGAAATATAAAAATAAATACGGAATTTTGGATACATGACGTACAGATTGGGTGATAGAATAGGATTAGAACTATATTATTATACAACTCAGTTTATCGTCAAAACTTAGGTTTTGGAAATACGGGTGATTAAAATAGTCGCTTTGGATGTGCGGACAACGATCCACCTAAGTTTGACATAAAATATAAAATAAATACGGCATTGTGTCAGCATGACGTACAAGTAGGATGATAGAATAGGTCCAGAACTTTAGTACTATTCCACCCAAGTTACCATAAAAACTTAGGTTTTGGAAATACGGGTGATTAAAATAGTCGCTTTGGATGTGTGGACAGTGATCCACCTAAGTTTGACATAAAATATAAAATAAATACGGCAGTGTGTCAGCATGAAGTACACGTAGGGTGATGAAATAGGACCAGAACTTCTGTATTATACCACCCAAGTTACCGTAAAAACTTAGGTTTTGGAAATATGGCCGATTAAAGCAGTCGCATTGAGATGTGCGGACAGCGATTTGTCAAAGTATGACATGAAAAATAAAATAAATACGGATGTGTACCAACATGACGTACACATAGGATGATAGAATAGGTCCTGAAATTTAGTATTATACCACCCAAGTTACCTTAAAAACTTAGGTTTTGGAAATATGGGTGATTAAATTAGTCGCTATGCGATGTGCGGACAACGATTTGTCTAAGTTTGACATGAAATAGAAAAATAAATACGGAATTGTGGATACTTGACGTACACATAGGGTGATAGAATAGGACCAGGACTTCTGTATTATACCACCCAAGTTACCGTAAAAACTTAGGTTTTGGAAATATGGCTGAATAAAGTAGTCGCATTGAGATGTGCGGACAGCGATTTGTCAAAGTATGACATGAAAAATAAAATAAATACGGAAGTGTGCCAACATGACGTACACATAGGATGATAGAATAGGTCCTGAAATTTAGTATTATACCACCCAAGTTACCTTAAAAACATAGGTTTTGGATATATGGGTGATTAAATTAGTCGCTATGCGATGTGCGGACAACGATTTGTCTAAGTTTGACATGAAATATAAAAATAAATACGGACTTGTGGATACATGACGTACACATAGGGTGATAGAATAGGACCAGAACTTCTGTATTATACCACCCAAGTTACCGTAAAAACTTAGGTTTTGGAAATATGGGTGATTAAATTAGTCGCTATGCGCTGTGCGGACAACGATTTGTCTAAGTATGACATGAAATATAATAATAAATACGGAGGTGTGCCAAAATTACGTACACGTAGGGTGATAGAATAGGACCAGAACTTCTGTATTATAACACCCAAGTTACCGTAAAAACTTAGGTTTTGGAAATATGGCTGATTAAAGTAGTCGCATTGAGATGTGCGGACAGAGATTTGTCGAAGTTTGACACGAAATATAAAAAAAAATACGGAGGTGTGCCAACATGACGTACACATAGGATGATAGAATAGGTCCAGAACTTTAGTACTATACCACCCAAGTTACCTTAAAGACTTAGGTTTTCGAAATACGGGTGATTAAAATAGTCGCTTTGGATGTGTGCACAGTGATCCACCTAAGTTTGACATAAAATATAAAATAAATACGGCAGTGTGTCAGCATGACGTACACGTGGGGTGATGAATTAGGACCAGAACTTCTTTATTATACCACCCAAGTTACCGTAAAAACTTAGGTTTTGGAGATATGGCTGATTAAAGTAATCGCATTGAGATGTGCGGACAGCGATTTGTCAAAGTATGACCTGAAAAATAAAATAAATACGGAAGTGTGCCAACATGACGTACACATAGGATGATAGAATAGGTCCTGAAATTTAGTATTATGCCACCCAAGTTACCTTAAAAACTTAGGTTTTGGAAATATGGGTGATTAAATTAGTCGCTATGCGATGTGCGGACAACGATTTGTCTAAGTTTGACATGAAATATAAAAATAAATACGGAATTATGGATACATGACGTACACATAGGGTAATAGAATAGGACCAGAACTTCTGTATTATACCACCCAAGCTACCGTAAAAACTTAGGTTTTGGAAATATGGGTGATTAAATTAGTCGCTATGCGATGTGCGGACAACGATTTGTCTAAGTTTGACATGAAATATAAAAATAAATACGGAATTTTGGATACATGACGTACACATTGGGTGATAGATTAGGATTAGAACTATATTATTATACCACTCAGGTTACCGTCAAAACTTAGGTTTTGGAAATACGGGTGATTAAAATAGTCGCTTTGGATGTGTGGACAGCGATCCATCTAAGTTTGACATAAAATATAAAATAAATACGGCAGTGTGTCAGCATGACGTACACGTAGGATGAAAGAATAGGACCAGAACTTTAGTACTATACCACCCAAGTTACCTTAAAAACTTAGGTTTTAGAAATATGGGTGATTAAATTAGTCGCTATGCGATGTGCGGACAACGATTTGTCTAAGTATGACATGAAATATAATAATAAATACGGAGGTGTGCCAACATTACGTACACGTAGGGTGATAGAATAGGACCAGAACTTCTGTATTATACCACCCAAGTTACCGTAAAAACTTAGGTTTTGGAAATATGGCTGGATAAAGTAGTCGCATTGAGATGTGCGGACAGAGATTTGTCGAAGTTTGACACGAAATATAAAAAAATACGAAGGTGTGCCAACATGACGTACACATAGGATGATAGAATAGGTCCAGAACTTTAGTACTATTCCACCCAAGTTACCTTAAAAACTTAGGTTTTGGAAATACGGGTGATTAAAATAGTCGCTTTGGATGTGTGGACACTGATCCACCTAAGTTTGACATAAAATATAAAATAAATACGGCAGTGTGTCAGCATGACGTACACGTAGGGTGATGAAATAGGACCAGAACTTCTGTATTATACCACCCAAGTTACCGTAAAAACTTAGGTTTTGGAAATATGGCTGATTAAAGTAGTCGCATTGAGATGTGCGGACAGAGATTTGTCGAAGTTCGACACGAAATATAAAAAAAATACGGAGGTGTGCCAACATGACGTACACATAGGATGATAGAATAGGTCCAGAACTTTAGTACTATACCACCCAAGTTACCTTAAAAACTTAGGTTTTGGAAATACGGGTGATTAAATTAGTCGCTATGCGATGTGCGAACAACGATTTGTCTAAGTTTGACATGAAATATAAAAATAAATACGGAATTGTGGATACATGACGTACACATAGGGTGATAGAATAGGACCAGAACTTCTGTATTATACCAGCCAAGTTACCGTAAAAACTTAGGTTTTGGAAATATGGGTGATTAAATTAGTCGCTATGCGATGTGCGGACAACGATTTGTCTAAGTTTGACATGAAATATAAAAATAAATACGGAATTGTGGATACATGACGTACACATAGGGTGATAGAATAGGACCAGAACTTCTGTACTATACCACCCAAGTTACCTTAAAATCTTAGGTTTTGGAAATATGGGTGATTAAATTAGTCGCTATGCGATGTGCGGACAACGATTTGTCGAAGTATGACATGAAATATAATAATAAATACGGTTGTGTGCCAACATTACGTACATATAGGGTGATAGAATAGGACCAGAACTTCTGTATTATACCACCCAAGTTACCGTAAAAACTTAGGTTTTGGAAATATGGCTGATTAAAGTAGTCGCATTGAGATGTGCGGACAGAGATTTGTCGAAGTTTGACACGAAATATAAAAAAAATACGGAGGTGTGCCAACATGGCGTACACATAGGATGATAGAATAGGTCCAGAACTTTAGTACTATACCACCCAAGTTACCTTAAAAACTTAGGTTTTGGAAATACGGGTGATTAAAATAGTCGCTTTGGATGTGTGGACAGCGATCCACCTAAGTTTGACATAAAATATAAAATAAATACGGCAGTGTGTCAGCATGACGTACACGTAGGATGAAAGAGTAGGACCAGAACTTTAGTACTATACCACCCAAGTTACCTTAAAAACTTAGGTTTTGGAAATATGGGTGATTAAATTAGTCGCTATGCGATGTGCGGACAACGATTTGTCTAAGTATGACATGAAATATAATAATAAATACGGAGGTGTGCCAACATTACGTACACGTAGGGTGATAGAATAGGACCAGAACTTCTGTATTATACCACCCAAGTTACCGTAACAATTGGATATATGGGTGATTAAATTAGTCGTTATGCGATGTGCGGACAACGATTTGTCTAAGTTTGACATGAAATATAAAAATAAATACGGAATTTTGGATACATAACGTACACATTGGGTGATAGAATAGGATTAGAACTATATTATTATACCACTCAGGTTATCGTCAAAACTTAGGTTTTGGAAATACGGGTGATTAAAATAGTCGCTTTAGATGTGTGGACAGCGATCCGCCTAAGTTTGACATGAAATATAAAATAAATACGGAAGTGTGCCAACATGACGTACACATAGGATGATAGAATAGGTGCAGAACTTTAGTACTGTACCACCCAAGTTACCTTAAAAACTTAGGTTTTGGAAATATGGGTGATTAAATTAGTCGCTATGCGATGTGCGGACAACGATTTGTCTAAGTATGACATGAAATATAATAATAAATACGGAGGTTTGCCAACATTACGTACACGTAGGGTGATAGAATAGGACCAGAACTTCTGTATTATACCACCCAAGTTACCGTAAAAACTTAGGTTTTGGAAATATGGCTGAATAAAGTAGTCGCATTGAGATGTGCGGACAGAGATTTGTCGAAGTTTGACACGAAATATAAAAAAAATACGGAGGTGTGCCAACATGACGTACACATAGGATGATAGAATAGGTCCAGAACTTTAGTACTATTCCACCCAAGTTACCTTAAAAACTTAGGTTTTGGAAATACGGGTGATTAAATTAGTCGCTATGCGATGTGCGAACAACGATTTGTCTAAGTTTGACATGAAATATAAAAATAAATACGGAATTGTGGACACATGACGTACACATAGGGTGATAGAATAGGACCAGAACTTCGGTATTATACCACCCAAGTTACCGTAAAAACTTAGGTTTTGGAAATATGGGTGATTAAATTTTTCGCTATGCGATGTGCGGACAACGATTTGTCTAAGTTTACCATGAAATATAAAAATAAATACGGAATTGTGGATACATGACGTACACATAGGCTGATAGAATAGGACCAGAACTTCTGTACTATACCACCCAAGTTACCTTAAAATCTTAGGTTTTTGATTAATGGGTGATTAAATTAGTCGCTATGCGATGTGCGGACAACGATTTGTCTAAGTATGACATGAAATATAATAATAAATACGGAGGTGTGCCAACATTACGTACACGTAGGGTGATAGAATAGGACCAGAACTTCTGTATTATACCACCCAAGTTACCGTAAAAACTTAGGTTTTGGAAATATGGCTGGATAAAGTAGTCGCATTGAGATGTGCGGACAGAGATTTGTCGAAGTTTGACACGAAATATAAAAAAATACGAAGGTGTGCCAACATGACGTACACATAGGATGATAGAATAGGTCCAGAACTTTAGTACTATTCCACCCAAGTTACCTTAAAAACTTAGGTTTTGGAAATACGGGTGATTAAAATAGTCGCTTTGGATGTGTGGACACTGATCCACCTAAGTTTGACATAAAATATAAAATAAATACGGCAGTGTGTCAGCATGACGTACACGTAGGGTGATGAAATAGGACCAGAACTTCTGTATTATACCACCCAAGTTACCGTAAAAACTTAGGTTTTGGAAATATGGCTGATTAAAGTAGTCGCATTGAGATGTGCGGACAGAGATTTGTCGAAGTTCGACACGAAATATAAAAAAAATACGGAGGTGTGCCAACATGACGTACACATAGGATGATAGAATAGGTCCAGAACTTTAGTACTATACCACCCAAGTTACCTTAAAAACTTAGGTTTTGGAAATACGGGTGATTAAATTAGTCGCTATGCGATGTGCGAACAACGATTTGTCTAAGTTTGACATGAAATATAAAAATAAATACGGAATTGTGGATACATGACGTACACATAGGGTGATAGAATAGGACCAGAACTTCTGTATTATACCAGTCAAGTTACCGTAAAAACTTAGGTTTTGGAAATATGGGTGATTAAATTAGTCGCTATGCGATGTGCGGACAACGATTTGTCTAAGTTTGACATGAAATATAAAAATTAATACGGAATTGTGGATACATGACGTACACATAGGGTGATAGAATAGGACCAGAACTTCTGTACTATACCACCCAAGTTACCTTAAAATCTTAGGTTTTGGAAATATGGGTGATTAAATTAGTCGCTATGCGATGTGCGGACAACGATTTGTCGAAGTATGACATGAAATATAATAATAAATACGGTTGTGTGCCAACATTACGTACATATAGGGTGATAGAATAGGACCAGAACTTCTGTATTATACCACCCAAGTTACCGTAAAAACTTAGGTTTTGGAAATATGGCTGATTAAAGTAGTCGCATTGAGATGTGCGGACAGAGATTTGTCGAAGTTTGACACGAAATATAAAAAAAATACGGAGGTGTGCCAACATGGCGTACACATAGGATGATAGAATAGGTCCAGAACTTTAGTACTATACCACCCAAGTTACCTTAAAAACTTAGGTTTTGGAAATACGGGTGATTAAAATAGTCGCTTTGGATGTGTGGACAGCGATCCACCTAAGTTTGACATAAAATATAAAATAAATACGGCAGTGTGTCAGCATGACGTACACGTAGGATGAAAGAGTAGGACCAGAACTTTAGTACTATACCACCCAAGTTACCTTAAAAACTTAGGTTTTGGAAATATGGGTGATTAAATTAGTCGCTATGCGATGTGCGGACAACGATTTGTCTAAGTATGACATGAAATATAATAATAAATACGGAGGTGTGCCAACATTACGTACACGTAGGGTGATAGAATAGGACCAGAACTTCTGTATTATACCACCCAAGTTACCGTAACAATTGGATATATGGGTGATTAAATTAGTCGTTATGCGATGTGCGGACAACGATTTGTCTAAGTTTGACATGAAATATAAAAATAAATACGGAATTTTGGATACATGACGTACACATTGGGTGATAGAATAGGATTAGAACTATATTATTATACCACTCAGGTTATCGTCAAAACATAGGTTTTGGAAATACGGGTGATTAAAATAGTCGCTTTGGATGTGTGGACAGTGATCCACCTAGTTTGACATAAATTATAAAATAAATACGGCAGTGTGTCAGCATGACGTACACGTAGGGTGAAAGAGTAGGACCAGAACTTTAGTACTATTCCACCCAAGTTACCTTAAAAACTTAGGTTTTGGAAATACGGGTGATTAAAATAGTCGCTTTGGATGTGTGGACAGTGATCCACCTAAGTTTGACATAAAATATAAAATAAATACGGCAGTGTGTCAGCATGAAGTACACGTAGGGTGATGAAATAGGACCAGAACTTCTGTATTATACCACCCAAGTTACCGTAAAAACTTAGGTTTTGGAAATATGGCCGATTAAAGCAGTCGCATTGAGATGTGCGGACAGCGATTTGTCAAAGTATGACATGAAAAATAAAATAAATACGGAAGTGTGCTAACATGACGTACACATAGGATGATAGAATAGGTCCTGAAATTTAGTATTATACCACCCAAGTTACCTTAAAAACTTAGGTTTTGGATATATGGGTGATTAAATTAGTCGCTATGCGATGTGCGGACAACGATTTGTCTAAGTTTGACATGAAATATAAAAATAAATACGGACTTGTGGATACATGACGTACACATAGGGTGATAGAATAGGACCAGAACTTCTGTATTATACCACCCAAGTTACCGTAAAAACTTAGGTTTTGGAAATATGGGTGATTAAATTAGTCGCTATGCGCTGTGCGGAGAACGATTTGTCTAAGTATGACATGAAATATAATATGAAATATAATAATAAATACGGAGGTGTGCCAACATTACGTACACGTAGGGTGATAGAATAGGACCAGAACTTCTGTATTATACCACCCAAGTTACCGTAACAATTGGATATATGGGTGATTAAAAAAGTCGCTATGCGATGTGCGGACAACGATTTGTCTAAGTTTGACATGAAATATAAAAATAAATACGGAATTTTGGATACATGACGTACAGATTGGGTGATAGAATAGGATTAGAACTATATTATTATACAACTCAGTTTATCGTCAAAACTTAGGTTTTGGAAATACGGGTGATTAAAATAGTCGCTTTGGATGTGCGGACAACGATCCACCTAAGTTTGACATAAAATATAAAATAAATACGGCATTGTGTCAGCATGACGTACAAGTAGGATGATAGAATAGGTCCAGAACTTTAGTACTATTCCACCCAAGTTACCTTGAAAACTTAGGTTTTGGAAATACGGGTGATTAAAATAGTCGCTTTGGATGTGTGGACAGTGATCCACCTAAGTTTGACATAAAATATAAAATAAATACGGCAGTGTGTCAGCATGAAGTACACGTAGGGTGATGAAATAGGACCAGAACTTCTGTATTATACCACCCAAGTTACCGTAAAAACTTAGGTTTTGGAAATATGGCCGATTAAAGCAGTCGCATTGAGATGTGCGGACAGCGATTTGTCAAAGTATGACATGAAAAATAAAATAAATACGGATGTGTACCAACATGACGTACACATAGGATGATAGAATAGGTCCTGAAATTTAGTATTATACCACCCAAGTTACCTTAAAAACTTAGGTTTTGGAAATATGGGTGATTAAATTAGTCGCTATGCGATGTGCGGACAACGATTTGTCTAAGTTTGACATGAAATAGAAAAATAAATACGGAATTGTGGATACTTGACGTACACATAGGGTGATAGAATAGGACCAGGACTTCTGTATTATACCACCCAAGTTACCGTAAAAACTTAGGTTTTGGAAATATGGCTGAATAAAGTAGTCGCATTGAGATGTGCGGACAGCGATTTGTCAAAGTATGACATGAAAAATAAAATAAATACGGAAGTGTGCCAACATGACGTACACATAGGATGATAGAATAGGTCCTGAAATTTAGTATTATACCACCCAAGTTACCTTAAAAACTTAGGTTTTGGATATATGGGTGATTAAATTAGTCGCTATGCGATGTGCGGACAACGATTTGTCTAAGTTTGACATGAAATATAAAAATAAATACGGACTTGTGGATACATGACGTACACATAGGGTGATAGAATAGGACCAGAACTTCTGTATTATACCACCCAAGTTACCGTAAAAACTTAGGTTTTGGAAATATGGGTGATTAAATTAGTCGCTATGCGCTGTGCGGACAACGATTTGTCTAAGTATGACATGAAATATAATAATAAATACGGAGGTGTGCCAAAATTACGTACACGTAGGGTGATAGAATAGGACCAGAACTTCTGTATTATAACACCCAAGTTACCGTAAAAACTTAGGTTTTGGAAATATGGCTGATTAAAGTAGTCGCATTGAGATGTGCGGACAGAGATTTGTCGAAGTTTGACACGAAATATAAAAAAAAATACGGAGGTGTGCCAACATGACGTACACATAGGATGATAGAATAGGTCCAGAACTTTAGTACTATACCACCCAAGTTACCTTAAAGACTTAGGTTTTCGAAATACGGGTGATTAAAATAGTCGCTTTGGATGTGTGCACAGTGATCCACCTAAGTTTGACATAAAATATAAAATAAATACGGCAGTGTGTCAGCATGACGTACACGTAGGGTGATGAATTAGGACCAGAACTTCTTTATTATACCACCCAAGTTACCGTAAAAACTTAGGTTTTGGAGATATGGCTGATTAAAGTAATCGCATTGAGATGTGCGGACAGCGATTTGTCAAAGTATGACCTGAAAAATAAAATAAATACGGAAGTGTGCCAACATGACGTACACATAGGATGATAGAATAGGTCCTGAAATTTAGTATTATGCCACCCAAGTTACCTTAAAAACTTAGGTTTTGGAAATATGGGTGATTAAATTAGTCGCTATGCGATGTGCGGACAACGATTTGTCTAAGTTTGACATGAAATATAAAAATAAATACGGAATTATGAATACATGACGTACACATAGGGTAATAGAATAGGACCAGAACTTCTGTATTATACCACCCAAGCTACCGTAAAAACTTAGGTTTTGGAAATATGGGTGATTAAATTAGTCGCTATGCGATGTGCGGACAACGATTTGTCTAAGTTTGACATGAAATATAAAAATAAATACGGAATTTTGGATACATGACGTACACATTGGGTGATAGATTAGGATTAGAACTATATTATTATACCACTCAGGTTACCGTCAAAACTTAGGTTTTGGAAATACGGGTGATTAAAATAGTCGCTTTGGATGTGTGGACAGCGATCCATCTAAGTTTGACATAAAATATAAAATAAATACGGCAGTGTGTCAGCATGATGTACACGTAGGATGAAAGAATAGGACCAGAACTTTAGTACTATACCACCCAAGTTACCTTAAAAACTTAGGTTTTAGAAATATGGGTGATTAAATTAGTCGCTATGCGATGTGCGGACAACGATTTGTCTAAGTATGACATGAAATATAATAATAAATACGGAGGTGTGCCAACATTACGTACACGTAGGGTGATAGAATAGGACCAGAACTTCTGTATTATACCACCCAAGTTACCGTAAAAACTTAGGTTTTGGAAATATGGCTGGATAAAGTAGTCGCATTGAGATGTGCGGACAGAGATTTGTCGAAGTTTGACACGAAATATAAAAAAATACGAAGGTGTGCCAACATGACGTACACATAGGATGATAGAATAGGTCCAGAACTTTAGTACTATTCCACCCAAGTTACCTTAAAAACTTAGGTTTTGGAAATACGGGTGATTAAAATAGTCGCTTTGGATGTGTGGACACTGATCCACCTAAGTTTGACATAAAATATAAAATAAATACGGCAGTGTGTCAGCATGACGTACACGTAGGGTGATGAAATAGGACCAGAACTTCTGTATTATACCACCCAAGTTACCGTAAAAACTTAGGTTTTGGAAATATGGCTGATTAAAGTAGTCGCATTGAGATGTGCGGACAGAGATTTGTCGAAGTTCGACACGAAATATAAAAAAAATACGGAGGTGTGCCAACATGACGTACACATAGGATGATAGAATAGGTCCAGAACTTTAGTACTATACCACCCAAGTTACCTTAAAAACTTAGGTTTTGGAAATACGGGTGATTAAATTAGTCGCTATGCGATGTGCGAACAACGATTTGTCTAAGTTTGACATGAAATATAAAAATAAATACGGAATTGTGGATACATGACGTACACATAGGGTGATAGAATAGGACCAGAACTTCTGTATTATACCAGCCAAGTTACCGTAAAAACTTAGGTTTTGGAAATATGGGTGATTAAATTAGTCGCTATGCGATGTGCGGACAACGATTTGTCTAAGTTTGACATGAAATATAAAAATAAATACGGAATTGTGGATACATGACGTACACATAGGGTGATAGAATAGGACCAGAACTTCTGTACTATACCACCCAAGTTACCTTAAAATCTTAGGTTTTGGAAATATGGGTGATTAAATTAGTCGCTATGCGATGTGCGGACAACGATTTGTCGAAGTATGACATGAAATATAATAATAAATACGGTTGTGTGCCAACATTACGTACATATAGGGTGATAGAATAGGACCAGAACTTCTGTATTATACCACCCAAGTTACCGTAAAAACTTAGGTTTTGGAAATATGGCTGATTAAAGTAGTCGCATTGAGATGTGCGGACAGAGATTTGTCGAAGTTTGACACGAAATATAAAAAAAATACGGAGGTGTGCCAACATGGCGTACACATAGGATGATAGAATAGGTCCAGAACTTTAGTACTATACCACCCAAGTTACCTTAAAAACTTAGGTTTTGGAAATACGGGTGATTAAAATAGTCGCTTTGGATGTGTGGACAGCGATCCACCTAAGTTTGACATAAAATATAAAATAAATACGGCAGTGTGTCAGCATGACGTACACGTAGGATGAAAGAGTAGGACCAGAACTTTAGTACTATACCACCCAAGTTACCTTAAAAACTTAGGTTTTGGAAATATGGGTGATTAAATTAGTCGCTATGCGATGTGCGGACAACGATTTGTCTAAGTATGACATGAAATATAATAATAAATACGGAGGTGTGCCAACATTACGTACACGTAGGGTGATAGAATAGGACCAGAACTTCTGTATTATACCACCCAAGTTACCGTAACAATTGGATATATGGGTGATTAAATTAGTCGTTATGCGATGTGCGGACAACGATTTGTCTAAGTTTGACATGAAATATAAAAATAAATACGGAATTTTGGATACATAACGTACACATTGGGTGATAGAATAGGATTAGAACTATATTATTATACCACTCAGGTTATCGTCAAAACTTAGGTTTTGGAAATACGGGTGATTAAAATAGTCGCTTTAGATGTGTGGACAGCGATCCGCCTAAGTTTGACATGAAATATAAAATAAATACGGAAGTGTGCCAACATGACGTACACATAGGATGATAGAATAGGTGCAGAACTTTAGTACTGTACCACCCAAGTTACCTTAAAAACTTAGGTTTTGGAAATATGGGTGATTAAATTAGTCGCTATGCGATGTGCGGACAACGATTTGTCTAAGTATGACATGAAATATAATAATAAATACGGAGGTTTGCCAACATTACGTACACGTAGGGTGATAGAATAGGACCAGAACTTCTGTATTATACCACCCAAGTTACCGTAATAACTTAGGTTTTGGAAATATGGCTGAATAAAGTAGTCGCATTGAGATGTGCGGACAGAGATTTGTCGAAGTTTGACACGAAATATAAAAAAAATACGGAGGTGTGCCAACATGACGTACACATAGGATGATAGAATAGGTCCAGAACTTTAGTACTATACCACTCAGGTTATCGTCAAAACTTAGGTTTTGGAAATACGGGTGATTAAAATAGTCGCTTTGGATGTGTGGACAGCGATCCGCCTAAGTTTGACATGAAATATAAAATAAATACGGAAGTGTGCCAACATGACGTACACATAGGATGATAGAATAGGTGCAGAACTTTAGTACTGTACCACCCAAGTTACCTTAAAAACTTAGGTTTTGGAAATATGGGTGATTAAATTAGTCGCTATGCGATGTGCGGACAACGATTAGTCTAAGTATGACATGAAATATAATAATAAATACGGAGGTGTGCCAACATTACGTACTCGTAGGGTGATAGAATAGGACAAGAACTTCTGTATTATACCACCCAAGTTACCGTAAAAACTTAGGTTTTGGAAATATGGCTGAATAAAGTAGTCGCATTGAGATGTGCGGACAGAGATTTGTCGAAGTTTGACACGAAATATAAAAAAAATACGGAGGTGTGCCAACATGACGTACACATAGGATGATAGAATAGGTCCAGAACTTTAGTACTATTCCACCCAAGTTACCTTAAAAACTTAGATTTTGGAAATACGGGTGATTAAAATAGTCGCTTTGGATGTGTGGACAGTGATCCACCTAAGTTTGACATAAATTATAAAATAAATACGGCAGTGTGTCAGCATGACGTACACGTAGGGTGATGAAATAGGACCAGAACTTCTGTATTATACCACCCAAGTTACCGTAAAAACTTAGGTTTTGGAAATATGGCTGATTAAAGTAGTCGCATTGAGATGTGCGGACAGAGATTTGTCGAAGTTCGACACGAAATATAAAAAAAATATGGAGGTGTGCCAACATGACGTACACATAGGATGATAGAATAGATCCAGAACTTTAGTACTATACCACCCAAGTTACCTTAAAAACTTAGGTTTTGGAAATACGGGTGATTAAATTAGTCGCTATGCGATGTGCGAACAACGATTTGTCTAAGTTTGACATGAAATATAAAAATAAATACGGAATTGTGGATACATGACGTACACATAGGGTGATAGAATAGGACCAGAACTTCTGTATTATACCACCCAAGTTACCGTAACAATTGGATATATGGGTGATTAAATTAGTCGTTATGCGATGTGCGGACAACGATTTGTCTAAGTTTGACATGAAATATAAAAATAAATACGGAATTTTGGATACATGACGTACACATTGGGTGATAGAATAGGATTAGAACTATATTATTATACCACTTAGGTTATCGTCAAAACTTAGATTTTGGAAATACGGGTGATTAAAATAGTCGCTTTGGATGTGTGGACAGCGATCCGCCTAAGTTTGACATGAAATATAAAATAAATACGGAAGTGTGCCAACATGACGTACACATAGGATGATAGAATAGGTGCAGAACTTTAGTACTGTACCACCCAAGTTACCTTAAAAACTTAGGTTTTGGAAATATGGGTGATTAAATTAGTCGCTATGCGATGTGCGGACAACGATTTGTCTAAGTATGACATGAAATATAATAATAAATACGGAGGTGTGCAAACATTACGTACACGTAGGGTGATAGAATAGGACAAGAACTTCTGTATTATACCACCCAAGTTACCGTAAAAACTTAGGTTTTGGAAATATGGGTGATTAAATTAGTCGCTATGCGATGTGCGGACAACGATTTGTCTAAGTTTGACATGAAATATAAAAATAAATACGGAATTGTGGATACATGACGTACACATAGGGTGATAGAATAGGACCAGAACTTCTGTACTATACCACACAAGTTAAATTAAAATCTTAGGTTTTGGATATATGGGTGATTAAATTAGTCGCTATGCGATGTGCGGACAACGATTTGTCGAAGTATGACATGAAATATAATAATAAATACGGTGGTGTGCCAACATTACGTACATATAGGGTGATAGAATAGGACCAGAACTTCTGTATTATACCACCCAAGTTACCGTAAAAACTTAGGTTTTGGAAATATGGCTGATTAAAGTAGTCGCATTGAGATGTGCGGACAGAGATTTGTCGAAGTTTGACACGAAATATAAAAAAAATACGGAGGTGTGCCAACATGACGTACACATAGGATGATAGAATAGGTCCAGAACTTTAGTACTATACCACCCAAGTTACCTTAAAAACTTAGGTTTTGGAAATACGGGTGATTAAAATAGTCGCTTTGGATGTGTGGACAGCGATCCACCTAAGTTTGACATAAAATATAAAATAAATACGGCAGTGTGTCAGCATGACGTACAAGTAGGATGAAAGAGTAGGACCAGAACTTTAGTACTATACCACCCAAGTTACCTTAAAAACTTAGGTTTTGGAAATATGGGTGATTAAATTAGTCGCTATGCGATGTGCGGAGAACGATTTGTCTAAGTATGACATGAAATATAATATGAAATATAGTAATAAATACGGAGGTGTGCCAACATTACGTACACGTAGGGTGATAGAATAGGACCAGAACTTCTGTATTATACCACCCAAGTTACCGTAACAATTGGATATATGGGTGATTAAAAAAGTCGCTATGCGATGTGCGGACAACGATTTGTCCAAGTTTGACATGAAATATAAAAATAAATACGGAATTTTGGATACATGACGTACACATTGGGTGATAGAATAGGATTAGAACTATATTATTATACAACTCAGGTTATCGTCAAAACTTAGGTTTTGGAAATACGGGTGATTAAAATAGTCGCTTTGGATGTGCGGACAACGATCCACCTAAGTTTGACATAAAATATAAAATAAATACGGCATTGTGTCAGCATGACGTACAAGTAGGATGAAAGAGTAGGACCAGAACTTTAGTACTATACCACCCAAGTTACCGTAAAAACTTAGGTTTTGGAAATATGGCTGAATAAAGTAGTCGCATTGAGATGTGCGGACAGAGATTTGTCGAAGTTTGACACGAAATATAAAAAAAATACGGAGGTGTGCCAACATGACGTACACATAGGATGATAGAATAGGTCCAGAACTTTAGTACTATTCCACCCAAGTTACCTTAAAAACTTAGGTTTTGGAAATATGGGTGATTAAAATAGTCGCTTTGGATGTGTGGACAGTGATCCACCTAAGTTTGACATAAAATATAAAATAAATACGGCAGTGTGTCAGCATGACGTACACGTAGGGTGATGAAATAGGACCAAAACTTCTGTATTATACCACCCAAGTTACCGTAAAAACTTAGGTTTTGGAAATACGGGTGATTAAATTAGTCGCTATGCGATGTGCGAACAACGATTTGTCTAAGTTTGACATGAAATATAAAAATAAATACGGAATTGTGGATACATGACGTACACATAGGGTGATAGAATAGGACCAGAACTTCTGTATTATACCACCCAAGTTACCGTAAAAACTTAGGTTTTGGAAATATGGGTGATTAAATTAGTCGCTATGCGATGTGCGGACAACGATTTGTCTAAGTTTGACATGAAATATAAAAATAAATACGGAATTGTGGATACATGACGTACACATAGGGTGATAGAATAGGACCAGAACCTCTGTACTATACCACCCAAGTTACCTTAAAATCTTAGGTTTTGGATATATGGGTGATTAAATTAGTCGCTATGCGATGTGCGGACAACGATTTTTCGAAGTATGACATGAAATATAATAATAAATACGGTGGTGTGCCAACATTACGTACATATAGGGTGATAGAATAGGACCAGAACTTCTGTATTATACCACCCAAGTTACCGTAAAAACTTAGGTTTTGGAAATATGGCTGATTAAAGTAGTCGCATTGAGATGTGCGGACAGAGATTTGTCGAAGTTTGACACGAAATATAAAAAAAATACGGAGGTGTGCCAACATGACGTACACATAGGATGATAGAATAGGTCCAGAACTTTAGTACTATACCACCCAAGTTACCTTAAAAACTTAGGTTTTGGAAATACGGGTGATTAAAATAGTCGCTTTGGATGTGTGGACAGCGATCCACCTAAGTTTGACATAAAATATAAAATAA
This sequence comes from Flexamia atlantica, assembly GCA_035578135.1. NCBI lineage: Eukaryota > Metazoa > Arthropoda > Insecta > Hemiptera > Cicadellidae > Flexamia > Flexamia atlantica. Next base: position 34,769 of record JAQJVK010000181.1, read on the forward strand.
ATACGGCAGTGTGTCAGCATGACGTACACGTAGGATGAAAGAGTAGGACCAGAACTTTAGTACTATACCACCCAAGTTACCTTAAAAACTTAGGTTTTGGAAATATGGGTGATTAAATTAGTCGCTATGCGATGTGCGGACAACGATTTGTCTAAGTATGAAATGAAATATAATAATAAATACGGAGGTGTGCCAACATTACATACACGTAGGGTGATAGAATAGGACCAGAACTTCTGTATTATACCACCCAAGTTACCGTAACAATTGGATATATGGGTGATTAAATTAGTCGTTATGCGATGTGCGGACAACGATTTGTCTAAGTTTGACATGAAATATAAAAATAAATACGGAATTTTGGATACATGACGTACACATTGGGTGATAGAATAGGATTAGAACTATATTATTATACCACTTAGGTTATCGTCAAAACTTAGGTTTTGGAAATACGGGTGATTAAAATAGTCGCTTTGGATGTGTGGACAGCGATCCGCCTAAGTTTGACATGAAATATAAAATAAATACGGAAGTGTGCCAACATGACGTACACATAGGATGATAGAATAGGTGCAGAACTTTAGTACTGTACCACCCAAGTTACCTTAAAAACTTAGGTTTTGGAAATATGGGTGATTAAATTAGTCGCTATGCGATGTGCGGACAACGATTTGTCTAAGTATGACATGAAATATAATAATAAATACGGAGGTGTGCCAACATTACGTACACGTAGGGTGATAGAATAGGACAAGAACTTCTGTATTATACCACCCAAGTTACCGTAAAAACTTAGGTTTTGGAAATATGGCTGAATAAAGTAGTCGCATTGAGATGTGCGGACAGAGATTTGTCGAAGTTTGACACGAAATATAAAAAAAATACGGAGGTGTGCCAACATGACGTACAAATAGGATGATAGAATAGGTCCATAACTTTAGTACTATTCCACCCAAGTTACCTTAAAAACTTAGGTTTTGGAAATACGGGTGATTAAAATAGTCGCTTTGGATGTGTGGACAGTGATCCACCTAAGTTTGACATAAATTATAAAATAAATACGGCAGTGTGTCAGCATGACGTACACGTAGGGTGATGAAATAGGACCAGAACCTCTGTATTATACCACCCAAGTTACCGTAAAAACTTAGGTTTTGGAAATATGGCTGATTAAAGTAGTCGCATTGAGATGTGCGGACAGAGATTTGTCGAAGTTCGACACGAAATATAAAAAAAATACGGAGGTGTGCCAACATGACGTACACATAGGATGATAGAATAGGTCCAGAACTTTAGTACTATACCACCTAAGTTACCTTAAAAACTTAGGTTTTGGAAATACGGGTGATTAAATTAGTCGCTATGCGATGTGCGAACAACGATATGTCTAAGTTTGACATGAAATATAAAAATAAATACGGAATTGTGGATACATGACGTACACATAGGGTGATAGAATAGGACCGGAACTTCTGTATTATACCACCCAAGTTACCGTAAAAACTTAGGTTTTGGAAATATGGGTGATTAAATTAGTCGCTATGCGATGTGCGGACAACGATTTGTCTAAGTTTGACATGAAATATAAAAATAAATACGGAATTGTGGATACATGACGTACACATAGGGTGATAGAATAGGACCAGAACTTCTGTACTATACCACACAAGTTAAATTAAAATCTTAGGTTTTGGATATATGGGTGATTAAATTATTCGCTATGCGATGTGCGGACAACGATTTGTCGAAGTATGACATGAAATATAATAATAAATACGGTGGTGTGCCAACATTACGTACATATAGGGTGATAGAATAGGACCAGAACTTCTGTATTATACCAAACAAGTTACCGTAAAAACTTAGGTTTTGGAAATATGGCTGATTAAAGTAGTCGCATTGAGATGTGCGGACAGAGATTTGTCGAAGTTTGACACGAAATATAAAAAAAATACGGAGGTGTGCCAACATGACGTACACATAGGATGATAGAATAGGTCCAGAACTTTAGTACTATACCACCCAAGTTACCTTAAAAACTTAGGTTTTGGAAATACGGGTGATTAAAATAGTCGCTTAGGATGTGTGGACAGCGATCCACCTAAGTTTGACATAAAATATAAAATAAATACGGCAGTGTGTCAGCATGACGTACAAGTAGGATGAAAGAGTAGGACCAGAACTTTAGTACTATACCACCCAAGTTACCTTAAAAACTTAGGTTTTGGAAATATGGGTGATTAAATTAGTCGCTATGCGATGTGCGGAGAACGATTTGTCTAAGTATGACATGAAATATAATATGAAATATAATAATAAATACGGAGGTGTGCCAACATTACGTACACGTAGGGTGATAGAATAGGACCAGAACTTCTGTATTATACCACCCAAGTTACCGTAACAATTGGATATATGGGTGATTAAAAAAGACGCTATGCGATGTGCGGACAACGATTTGTCTAAGTTTGACATGAAATATAAAAATAAATACGGAATTTTGGATACATGACGTACACATTGGGTGATAGAATAGGATTAGAACTATATTATTATACAACTCAGGTTATCGTCAAAACTTAGGTTTTGGAAATACGGGTGATTAAAATAGTCGCTTTGGATATGCGGACAACGATCCACCTAAGTTTGACATAAAATATAAAATAAATACTGCAGTGTGTCAGCATGACGTACAAGTAGGGTGATGAAATAGGACCAGAACTTCTGTATTATACCACCCAAGTTACCGTAAAAACTTAGGTTTTGGAAATATGGCTGAATAAAGTAGTCGCATTGAGATGTGCGAACAGAGATTTGTCGAAGTTTGACACGAAATATAAAAAAAAATACGGAGGTGTGCCAACATGACGTACACATAGGATGATAGAATAGGTCCAGAACTTTAGTACTATTCCACCCAAGTTACCTTAAAAACTTAGGTTTTGGAAATACGGGTGATTAAAATAGTCGCTTTGGATGTGTGGACAGTGATCCACCTAAGTTTGACATAAAATATAAAATAAATACGGCAGTGTGTCAGCATGACGTACACGTAGGGTGATGAAATAAGACCAGAACTTCTGTATTATACCACCCAAGTTACCGTAAAAACTTAGGTTTTGGAAATATGGGTGATTAAATTAGTCGCTATGCGATGTGCGGACAACGATTTGTCTAAGTTTGACATGAAATATAAAAATAAATACGGAATTGTGGATACATGACGTACACATAGGGTGATAGAATAGGACCAGAACTTCTGTACTATACCACCCAAGTTACCTTAAAATCTTAGGTTTTGGATATATGGGTGATTAAATTAGTCGCTATGCGATGTGCGGACAACGATTTTTCGAAGTATGACATGAAATATAATAATAAATACGGTGGTGTGCCAACATTACGTACATATAGGGTGATAGAATAGGACCAGAACTTCTGTATTATACCACCCAAGTTACCGTAAAAACTTAGGTTTTGGAAATATGGCTGATTAAAGTAGTCGCATTGAGATGTGCGGACAGAGATTTGTCGAAGTTTGACACGAAATATAAAAAAAATACGGAGGTGTGCCAACATGACGTACACATAGGATGATAGAATAGGTCCAGAACTTTAGTACTATACCACCCAAGTTACCTTAAAAACTTAGGTTTTGGAAATACGGGTGATTAAAATAGTCGCTTTGGATGTGTGGACAGCGATCCACCTAAGTTTGACATAAAATATAAAATAAATACGGCAGTGTGTCAGCATGACGTACACGTAGGATGAAAGAGTAGGACCAGAACTTTAGTACTATACCACCCAAGTTACCTTAAAAACTTAGGTTTTGGAAATATGGGTGATTAAATTAGTCGCTATGCGATGTGCGGAGAACGATTTGTCTAAGTATGACATGAAATATAATAATAAATACGGAGGTGTGCCAACATTACGTACACGTAGGGTGATAGAATAGGACCAGAACTTCTGTATTATACCACCCAAGTTACCGTAAAAACTTAGGTTTTGGAAATATGGCTGAATAAAGTAGTCGCATTGAGATGTGCGGACAGAGATTTGTCGAAGTTTGACACGAAATATAAAAAAAATACGGAGGTGTGCCAACATGACGTACACATAGGATGATAGAATAGGTCCAGAACTTTAGTACTATTCCACCCAAGTTACCTTAAAAACTTAGGTTTTGGAAATACGGGTGATTAAAATAGTCGCTTTGGATGTGTGGACAGTGATCCACCTAAGTTTGACATAAAATATAAAATAAATACGGCAGTGTGTCAGCATGACGTACATGTAGGGTGATGAAATAGGACCAGAACTTCTGTATTATACCACCCAAGTTACCGTAAAAACTTAGGTTTTGGAAATATGGCTGATTAAAGTAGTCGCATTGAGATGTGCGGACAGAGATTTGTCGAAGTTCGACACGAAATATAAAAAAAATACGGAGGTGTGCCAACATGACGTACACATAGGATGATAGATTAGGTCCAGAACTTTAGTACTATACCACCCAAGTTACCTTAAAAACTTAGGTTTTGGAAATACGGGTGATTAAATTAGTCGCTATGCGATGTGCGAACAACGATTTGTCTAAGTTTGACATGAAATATAAAAATAAATACGGAATTGTGGATACATGACGTACACGTAGGGTGATAGAATAGGACCAGAACTTCTGTATTATACCACCCAAGTTACCGTAAAAACTTAGGTTTTGGAAATATGGCTGAATAAAGTAGTCGCATTGAGATGTGCGGACAGAGATTTGTCGAAGTTTGACACGAAATATAAAAAAAATACGGAGGTGTGCCAACATGACGTACACATAGGATGATAGAATAGGTCCAGAACTTTAGTACTATTCCACCCAAGTTACCTTAAAAACTTAGGTTTTGGAAATACGGGTGATTAAAATAGTCGCTTTGGATGTGTGGACAGTGATCCACCTAAGTTTGACATAAAATATAAAATAAATACGGCAGTGTGTCAGCATGACGTACACGTAGGGTGATGAAATAGGACCAGAACTTCTGTATTATACCACCCAAGTTACCTTAAAAACTTAGGTTTTGGAAATATGGGTGATTAAATTAGTCGCTATGCGATGTGCGGACAACGATTTGTCGAAGTATGACATGAAATATAATTATAAATACGGTGGTGTGCCAACATTACGTACATATAGGGTGATAGAATAGGACCAGAACTTCTGTATTATACCACCCAAGTTACCGTAAAATCTTAGGTTTTGGAAATATGGCTGATTAAAGTAGTCGCATTGAGATGTGCGGACAGAGATTTGTCGAAGTTTGACACGAAATATAAAAAAAATACGGAGGTGTGCCAACATGACGTACACATAGGATGATAGAATAGGTCCAGAACTTTAGTACTATACCACCCAAGTTACCTTAAAAACTTAGGTTTTGGAAATACGGGTGATTAAAATAGTCGCTTTGGATGTGTGGACAGCGATCCACCTAAGTTTGACATAAAATATAAAATAAATACGGCAGTGTGTCAGCATGACGTACACGTAGGATGAAAGAGTAGGACCAGAACTTTAGTACTATATCACCCAAGTTACCTTAAAAACTTAGGTTTTGGAAATATGGGTGATTAAATTAGTCGCTATGCGATGTGCGGACAACGATTTGTCTAAGTATGACATGAAATATAATAATAAATACGGAGGTGTGCCAACATTACATACACGTAGGGTGATAGAATAGGACCAGAACTTCTGTATTATACCACCCAAGTTACCGTAACAATTGGATATATGGGTGATTAAATTAGTCGTTATGCGATTTGCGGACAACGATTTGTCTAAGTTTGACATGAAATATAAAAATAAATACGGAATTTTGGATACATGACGTACACATTGGGTGATAGAATAGGATTAGAACTATATTATTATACCACTCAGGTTATCGTCAAAACTTAGGTTTTGGAAATACGGGTGATTAAAATAGTCGCTTTGGATGTGTGGACAGCGATCCGCCTAAGTTTGACATGAAATATAAAATAAATACGGAAGTGTGCCAACATGACGTACACATAGGATGATAGAATAGGTCCAGAACTTTAGTACTATTCCACCCAAGTTACCTTAAAAACTTAGGTTTTGGAAATACGGGTGATTAAAATAGTCGCTTTGGATGTGTGGACAGTGATCCACCTAAGTTTGACATAAAATATAAAATAAATACGGCAGTGTGTCAGCATGACGTACACGTAGGGTGATGAAATAGGACCAGAACTTCTGTATTATACCACCCAAGTTACCGTAAAAACTTAGGTTTTGGAAATATGGCTGATTAAAGTAGTCGCATTGAGATGTGCGGACAGAGATTTGTCGAAGTTCGACACGAAATATAAAAAAAATACGGAGGTGTGCCAACATGACGTACACATAGGATGATAGAATAGGTCCAGAACTTTAGTACTATACCACCCAAGTTACCTTAAAAACTTAGGTTTTGGAAATACGGGTGATTAAATTAGTCGCTATGCGATGTGCGAACAACGATTTGTCTAAGTTTGACATGAAATATAAAAATAAATACGGAATTGTGGATACATGACGTACACATAGGGTGATAGAATAGGACCAGAACTTCTGTATTATACCACCCAAGTTACCGTAAAAACTTAGGTTTTGGAAATATGGGTGATTAAATTAGTCGCTATGCGATGTGCGGACAACGATTTGTCTAAGTTTGACATGAAATATAAAAATAAATACGGAATTGTGGATACATGACGTACACATAGGGTGATAGAATAGGACCAGAACTTCTGTACTATACCACCCAAGTTACCTTAAAATCTTAGGTTTTGGATATATGGGTGATTAAATTAGTCGCTATGCGATGTGCGGACAACGATTTGTCGAAGTATGACATGAAATATAATAATAAATACGGTGGTGTGCCAACATTACGTACATATAGGGAGATAGAATAGGACCAGAACTTCTGTATTATACCACCCAAGTTACCGTAAAAACTTAGGTTTTGGAAATATGGCTGATTAAAGTAGTCGCATTGAGATGTGCGGACAGAGATTTGTCGAAGTTTGACACGAAATATAAAAAAAATACGGAGGTGTGCCAACATGACGTACACATAGGATGATAGAATAGGTCCAGAACTTTAGTACTATACCACCCAAGTTACCTTAAAAACTTAGGTTTTGGAAATACGGGTGATTAAAATAGTCGCTTTGGATGTGTGGACAGCGATCCACCTAAGTTTGACATAAAATATAAAATAAATACGGCAGTGTGTCAGCATGACGTACACGTAGGATGAAAGAGTAGGACCAGAACTTTAGTACTATACCACCCAAGTTACCTTAAAAACTTAGGTTTTGGAAATATGGGTGATTAAATTAGTCGCTATGCGATGTGCGGAGAACGATTTGTCTAAGTATGACATGAAATATAATAATAAATACGGAGGTGTGCCAACATTACGTACACGTAGGGTGATAGAATAGGACCAGAACTTCTGTATTATACCACCCAAGTTACCGTAACAATTGGATATATGGGTGATTAAATTAGTCGCTATGCGATGTGCGGAAAACGATTTGTCTAAGTTTGACATGAAATATAAAAATAAATACGGAATTTTGGATACATGACGTACACATTGGGTGATAGAATAGGATTAGAACTATATTATTATACCACTCAGGTTATCGTCAAAACTTAGGTTTTGGAAATACGGGTGATTAAAATAGTCGCTTTGGATGTGTGGACAGCGATCCGCCTAAGTTTGACATGAAATATAAAATAAATACGGAAGTGTGCCAACATGACGTACACATAGGATGATAGAATAGGTGCAGAACTTTAGTACTGTACCACCCAAGTTACCTTAAAAACTTAGGTTTTGGAAATATGGGTGATTAAATTAGTCGCTATGCGATGTGCGGACTACGATTTGTCTAAGTATGACATGAAATATAATAATAAATACGGAGGTGTGCCAACATTACGTACACGTTGGGTGATAGAATAGGACAAGAACTTCTGTATTATACCACCCAAGATACCGTAAAAACTTAGGTTTTGGAAATATGGCTGAATAAAGTAGTCGCATTGAGATGTGCGGACAGAGATTTGTCGAAGTTTGACACGAAATATAAAAAAAATACGAAGGTGTGCCAACATGACGTACACATAGGATGATAGAATAGGTCCAGAACTTTAGTACTATTCCACCCAAGTTACCTTAAAAACTTAGGTTTTGGAAATACGGGTGATAAAAATAGTCGCTTTGGATGTGTGGACAGTGATCCACTTAAGTTTGACATAAAATATAAAATAAATACGGCAGTGTGTCAGCATGACGTACACGTAGGGTGATGAAATAGGACCAGAACTTCTGGATTATACCACCCAAGTTACCGTAAAAACTTAGGTTTTGGAAATACGGGTGATTAAATTAGTCGCTATGCGATGTGCGAACAACGATTTGTCTAAGTTTGACATGAAATATAAAAATAAATACGGAATTGTGGATACCTGACGTACACATAGGGTGATAGAATAGGACCAGAACTTCTGTATTATACCACCCAAGTTACCGTAAAAACTTAGGTTTTGGAAATATGGGTGATTAAATTAGTCGCTATGCGATGTGCGGACAACGATTTGTCGAAGTATGACATGAAATAAAATAATAAATACGGTGGTGTGCCAACATTACGTACATATAGGGTGATAGAATAGGACCAGAACTTCTGTATTATACCACCCAAGTTACCGTAAAAACTTAGGTTTTGGAAATATGGCTGATTAAAGTAGTCGCATTGAGATGTGCGGACAGAGATTTGTCGAAGTTTGACACGAAATATAAAAAAAATACGGAGGTGTGCCAACATGACGTACACATAGGATGATAGAATAGGTCCAGAACTTTAGTACTATACCACCCAAGTTACCTTAAAAACTTAGGTTTTGGAAATACGGGTGTATAAAATAGTCGCTTTGGATGTGTGGACAGCGATCCACCTAAGTTTGACATAAAATATAAAATAAATACGGCAGTGTGTCAGCATGACGTACACGTAGGATGAAAGAGTAGGACCAGAACTTTAGTACTATACCACCCAAGTTACCTTAAAAACTTAGGTTTTGGAAATATGGGTGATTAAATTAGTCGCTATGCGATGTGCGGAGAACGATTTGTCTAAGTATGACATGAAATATAATAATAAATACGGAGGTGTGCCAACATTACGTACACGTTAGGTGATAGAATAGGACCAGAACTTCTGTATTATACCACCCAAGTTACCGTAAAAACTTAGGTTTTGGAAATATGGCTGAATAAAGTAGTCGCATTGAGATGTGCGGACAGAGATTTGTCGAAGTTTGACACGAAATATAAAAAAAATACGGAGGTGTGCCAACATGACGTACACATAGGATGATAGAATAGGTCCAGAACTTTAGTACTATTCCACCCAAGTTACCTTAAAAACTTAGGTTTTGGAAATACGGGTGATTAAAATAGTCGCTTTGGATGTGTGGACAGTGATCCACCTAAGTTTGACATAAAATATAAAATGAATACGGCAGTGTGTCAGCATGACGTACACGTAGGGTGATGAAATAGGACCAGAACTTCTGTATTATACCACCCAAGTTACCGTAAAAACTTAGGTTTTGGAAATATGGCTGATTAAAGTAGTCGCATTGAGATGTGCGGACAGAGATTTGTCGAAGTTCGACACGAAATATAAAAAAAATACGGAGGTGTGCCAACATGACGTACACATAGGATGATAGAATAGGTCCAGAACTTTAGTACTATACCACCCAAGTTACCTTAAAAACTTAGGTTTTGGAAATACGGGTGATTAAAATAGTCGCTTTGGATGTGTGGACAGCGAGCCACCTAAGTTTGACATAAAATATAAAATAAATACGGCAGTGTGTCAGCATGACGTACACGTAGGATGAAAGAGTAGGACCAGAACTTTAGTACTATACCACCCAAGTTACCTTAAAAACTTAGGTTTTGGAAATATGGGTGATTAAATTAGTCGCTATGCGATGTGCGGAGAACGATTTGTCTAAGTATGACATGAAATATAATAATAAATACGGAGGTGTGCCAACATTACGTACACGTAGGGTGATAGAATAGGACCAGAACTTCTGTATTATACCACCCAAGTTACCGTAACAATTGGATATATGGGTGATTAAATTAGTCGCTATGCGATGTGCGGACAACGATTTGTATAAGTTTGACATGAAATATAAAAATAAATACGGAATTTTGGATACACGACGTACACATTGGGTGATAGAATCGGATTAGAACTATATTATTATACCACTCAGGTTATCGTCAAAACTTAGGTTTTGGAAATACGGGTGATTAAAATAGTCGCTTTGGATGTGTGGACAGCGATCCGCCTAAGTTTGACATGAAATATAAAATAAATACGGAAGTGTGCCAACATGACGTACACATAGGATATTGAATAGGTTCAGAACTTTAGTACTGTACCACCCAAGTTACCTTAAAAACTTAGGTTTTGGAAATATGGGTGATTAAATTAGTCGCTATGCGATGTGCGGACAACGATTTGTCAAAGTTTGACATGAAATATAAAAATAAATACGGAATTGTGGATACATGACGTACACATAGGGTGATAGAATAGGACCAGAACTATAGTATTATACCACTCAGGTTATCGTCAAAACTTAGGTTTTGGAAATACGGGTGATTAAAATAGTCGCTTTGGATGTGTGGACAGCGATCCGCCTAAGTTTGACATGAAATATAAAATAAATACGGAAGTGTGCCAACATGACGTACACATAGGATGATAGAATAGGTGCAGAACTTTAGTACTGTACCACCCAAGTTACCTTAAAAACTTAGGTTTTGGAGATATGGGTGATTAAATAAGTCGCTATGCGATGTGGGGACAACGATTTGTCTAAGTTTGACATGAAATATAAAAATAAATACGGAATCGTGGATACATGACGTACACATAGGGTGATAGAATAAGACCAGAACTTCTGTATTATACCACTCAAGCTACCGTAAAAACTTAGGTTTTGGAAATATGGCTGATTAAAGTAGTCGCATTGAGATGTGCGGACAGCGATTTGTCAAAGTATGACATGAAAAATAAAATAAATACGGAATTGTGGATACATGACGTACACATAGGGTGATAGAATAGGACCAGAACTTCTGTACTATACCACCCAAGTTACCTTAAAATCTTAGGTTTTGGATATATGGGTGATTAAATTAGTCGCTATGCGATGTGCGGACAACGATTTGTCGAAGTATGACATGAAATATAATAATAAATACGGTGGTGTGCCAACATTACGTACATATAGGGTGATAGAATAGGACCAGAACTTCTGTATTATACCACCCAAGTTACCGTAAAAACTTAGGTTTTGGAAATATGGCTGATTAAAGTAGTCGCATTGAGATGTGCGGACAGAGATTTGTCGAAGTTTGACACGAAATATAAAAAAAAATACGGAGGTGTGCCAACATGACGTACACATAGGATGATAGAATAGGTCCAGAACTTTAGAACTATACCACCCAAGTTACCTTGTAACGAGTCATATTTTGAGGGGGGTAAGACCAACTTGATCCCGTCGCCGGCCGGCTGGTGAACGACGACGGGGCGGGCAGCAAGCGGTGGCTGTGTTACGGACAAGTTGCGGCGGTGGCGGCGGACGTGTCCCAGCGACGCAGGTTGGCTGCAAGCGGTGGTGGCTGCACCCTGACCCGGCGATAAGGCTTATCGCCTGGGTTGGCCACGACCCTGGCCGGAGAGGGCAGTTCGTCCTGAGATCGTGTACGGTACGGGTCGAGCGGTCTTTTCGTGGTTGAAGTGTACGAGTGGCGTACGTGCGGTGTCGAGTGCGACGGTAGTGGATTGAGTTGGGTAGTGTGACCCGCTTTGGTGAGTGACACCGTTTACTTTGTTATTATTAAATAATAATATTATTCATTTATGAGTACGGTCTGACAGATTTAGTCGAGAGATTTTTAATTGAAATATTAAATCTTTTAATAGTCTCGAGACCCTGCCCAGACACGTTCTGGTGTAGGGGATGATTAATTAGAGAGCCGTCTAGGCAAGGTTAATTATTACTGAAATCAGAGTTTAATAAGTCAAAAGTTCTAATCAAAGTTCAGAATAGAATATTTTGGTGAATATCTATTTTTGATTATTTAGACGTGACTGATAGCTGTAGAGGCCTGACGGCGTCAGACCTGTTTTAACAAGAGAAGTTGCACGTGGCCAATTAGAGGTCCGACTGTAATTGGTTGATTAATTAATGAATGTAATTATATCAACAGTCAACTGAATTATTTTATTACATTTCTGTTCTTGCCAATTCAACCTGGTAGAATATTTGTTTTAGTAAAATAATTTTACTGTGGCCAACATGTTAGGTAGTTTGAGTAGTTTGAGTTTGGTAGTTTGAGACCAGCTGGAACGTGTTTTGGCTTAAGTAGTTTCAGTATATCCGATCAGTAGAGTCAGTAGCTTTTATATTTACAGTCTGGACAGTAGGTCAGTCATATAAATATTACAGACTTTAATTACTGTATATTTTGTTTGACTTGTGCAACGCGGCGCTAGCGTGCGTAAGACTTTTGTCCGTGTGGGTTATAGGCCCCGAGTTTAAATTAAGACGTTGTGGGCGATATACCTCGCGTGTTCCGGTATTGCTTTGGGTAGATGGTTGGGTGTTTGGGAGATTTGAGGAGACCCACGTGAACCCGAGTTACGTCACGCTGATAGGTGTACCCCCCCCCCTTTCAGGTTTGGCCGTGATTACGACTCGCGTGCGTTGCACTTGTTTTTTGTTGATTTGTATGAGCCGGACCTGAATCAGCAGAGTGTCTGCGTGTCCCTGAGAGCCAGCGAACCCTGGAATAGCCCAGCAATTGTAGGCTGAGTCGTCTGTGGCAAACTTCCTTTGTGACAATTTTCGTTCAGGGGGAAAATTTGTCACAAAGAAATGGCGCCCGAACAGGGACTTAAGAAACGGCGCCCGAACCGGAGATTTTTGTTTGGCAGTTGTGCTGCGGACTTGTGCTGTGGACTTGAGACCTGAGACCTGGAGTCTTAGACCCGGTTTACTAGGTGATAGTGTGACAGCGTGACTTTTTGAGTTGTTGTGAGATAAAATCCTGATTATTGTTTTCAGTGGTTATTGGAAATTGTTTGGGCCTTAGATTTTTTGCCCTTTGATTATTTTTGAGACTTTGATTTTTTTTATTGTCTTTTAAATCTTTTTGGGACTTAGAATTTTTTTGTGACTTGTGGCCTACTTTGGAATTTTGTTTGGGTTTTGATTTTGGATTTTGGTCTGGTTGAGTGAAAATGGTTCTTACCACGACTACGACGTCGGGAATGGGGAGCACACCCCTTACGACACCAGTGGTGACGACTAGTTCTGGGGCAGACCCCGGACCGGCCGTGACGACGACTGGCATTCTGTGGCCGGCTTTTTCACCCGCATGGCCAGCTATCTCGTCGGTTGTGGCTACGAGTACTGTGACTTCTGTAGCTTACACCATGGCAGCGACTTCGACTTTGGGGAATCCACCCCGAGACCATCGAGTAGGTTGGATCTATGACCTCTCGAAGTCAGAGCTGACCACGACGATGAAGCGATATGGCTTGGATACGACTGGAACTTCGGCTGATCTGAGACATAGATTTTCTACGTTTTGGAGGAAGCAGTGGAACTTGAGTACGAGTCCTTCGAGTCTGCCAGGAGATATCACTCCAGTGTTCCAACCGGCTACATCAGCGGGTTTGGATGTGTCCAATATCTCAGAGCCCTTGCCGAAGATTTTTGTTCAAACTTCGTCCGATGAAGGAGCGGTTGGCTATTCTGAGTTGGGGCAGGAGTTGGAAAGTGTTAGGGAGATCCTGGGTCTACCACCTAGTGCCGATTCCCGCACTCTGAAGGAGACGCTAGCCTTGATGGTACAGCAGGCTAGAGGTACCCCACTCAACAAAAATTTGCCAGGTTTTGAGGAGCCGACTGCGCATCCTTATAACTCTGGGTCCCAGTTTAGACCCGAGCAAACGGCCGCAGTCAGTTCAGAGCAGAAGCTTCATGAGAGACCCTCCCACTTCGAGACCTTGGATGGGCCGCCTGAGCGGAGGCCCTACGAGAGACCCTTCCGCCCCAACACTTTGGATGTACCACGTGGCTTGGATACGGGTAGACCCGCCGCACCGGCAATGCAGACACGTGATTGTCCTACGCTCTGCAACATGGTTCGGAAGTGGGGTTTGAAGTTCGATGGCAAGCGAGATCCGGTGTCCTTCCTGGAGCGTTTAGACGAGTTGAGGGCTTCGTACTCGTTGACTCCAGGTGATCTGCTGAAGGCACTGCCAGAGCTTCTGCAGGGTTCGGCTTTGCTTTGGTATAGGAACACCAAGGACCTGCTGCATTCTTATGAATCTTTTCGGAGGCTTTTTGAGATCCAGTTCTTCCCACCTGGTTATAGGAGGTACTTGGATGAGGAGATTCGTAAGAGAACGCAGGGTGAGCATGAGTCGTTCAGAGATTTTGTCATTGCCATCACGACGTTGATTAGGCGCAGTGGGACCTTGTCGGAGCAGGGGAAGTTAGACTTGATCTACACGAACATGAGACCCGAGTACAAGCTGATGGTCAGGCGCAGAGATTGCGGTACTTTGGCCGAGCTTTTGGAGAGGGCCGATGACTATGAGGCCTACCTGCGGGACAAGGCGAGCTTTCGCCCTCCACCTCCTCAGAATGTAGTGCTGGTTCCAGAAACCGCATACAATCATAAAAAGAGGAGTGAACGGCAGATGGATACAGCTGCGGTCGAGAAGGAGCCCCAGGGGTCGCGACGGGATCAACCCAAGGGGAAGCAGCAGAGTTCGACAAGGCAGTCTGGGCAGCGCGTGGGTTCTTGGTCAAGAAGTCCCCGCGTGGGGAAGCCCGTACAAGAGAGCGGCAGAGATGGTGTGTCGAAGGAGGGCCTGCGCTGCTTCAGGTGCCAAGAGACGGGTCACTTTGCCCGAGGATGCAGGAAGCCTAGGGTTGTTACCTGCTTCGGCTGCGGAAGACACGGCGTGACGGTGGATCAATGCGGCTGCAGGGCGGGAAACGGATCGCTGGCTCAGACGGAAGGAGGTCATCTGAGCAGAGAGGCCCGCAGCGAACGACCTCCGCAGAATGGACCGAGTGGCTCGGAAAAATAAACACTCTGGTTGGAGGCGTTGACGACGACCGAACGCCTGAGGACATAAGGCCTTTTGTCCAAGTGGAGCTGATGGGCAGCGTGTTTTTGGCGTTACTGGATACAGGATCGGTCGTTAATCTAGTTGGGCGAAAGGTCGCCGATCATCTGCGTAGTCGAGGGGCGGAGTCTGTGAACCGAGCTACCTCTTTGCGCATGGCTGATGGGTCGAAGTCGAAGTCTGAAGTGTTGTTCCGGCTGACTGGTCAGGTTGGAGGAAAGTCGTGGACAGGAGATGCCTTGTTCATTCCCACTCTCACTGTTGATCTGGTCCTGGGCGTGGACGTCATTCGAGAGTTGGACTGGTGACTTTTGAGGCAGAGGCTATCCAGATGGGCGTGAGTGCTGAGAGTTCTGGCCATGAGGGTTGTTTGAACATTGTCAGCGTTGGTGATTAGCACTTAGGAGGCCCTGTGGATGCAGGTCCCAATTTAACTTCAGGTGTTGAAGCATCGAGCAGAATGGCTGCGAAGACAGACGTGGGTAGGGGCCCCGTCGATGTCGATATAGTGGAAGGTCAGCCACTTTCACCTTTGACCGAGGAACAGGCTCGAGAGTTGAAGCAGTTCCTGGACGCTGAGTTGCCTCATTTTGAGAGTATGCCTGGGAGGACTCATCTTTTAGAGCATGTCATGTGTCTAAAAGAGGGAGCGGTCCCGGTGGAAAAGGGGCACTACCCGAGGAACCCGGCGATAAAAGCCGTGGTTAATGTGGAAGTAGAAGCAGATGTAGAAAGATGGGATCAAAGTTCAAGGTCCGTGCATCCTAGATCCTGAAACTCTTAGAGCTTCACTAGGTTGCACTGGATAGTGGTTTGTTATTTTCAATTGTGGTTGTGTTTTGTTTTGGATTGTCTACAGGTGAGACCCCTCTTGGAATATTCGAGTCAGGCTCACGGGCGAAGGGATGCCCATTGGGCGGAGAACCTTCGAGTTCCCTCAATTTTGAGTGGAAGTTCCAGGATTTTTTTTCTTTTCTTTTTCTTTTTTTTACACCCCGATGTTGGTGGGGGGTGTAACGAGTCATATTTTGAGGGGGGTAAGACCAACTTGATCCCGTCGCCGGCCGGCTGGTGAACGACGACGGGGCGGGCAGCAAGCGGTGGCTGTGTTACGGACAAGTTGCGGCGGTGGCGGCGGACGTGTCCCAGCGACGCAGGTTGGCTGCAAGCGGTGGTGGCTGCACCCTGACCCGGCGATAAGGCTTATCGCCTGGGTTGGCCACGACCCTGGCCGGAGAGGGCAGTTCGTCCTGAGATCGTGTACGGTACGGGTCGAGCGGTCTTTTCGTGGTTGAAGTGTACGAGTGGCGTACGTGCGGTGTCGAGTGCGACGGTAGTGGATTGAGTTGGGTAGTGTGACCCGCTTTGGTGAGTGACACCGTTTACTTTGTTATTATTAAATAATAATATTATTCATTTATGAGTACGGTCTGACAGATTTAGTCGAGAGATTTTTAATTGAAATATTAAATCTTTTAATAGTCTCGAGACCCTGCCCAGACACGTTCTGGTGTAGGGGATGATTAATTAGAGAGCCGTCTAGACAAGGTTAATTATTACTGAAATCAGAGTTTAATAAGTCAAAAGTTCTAATCAAAGTTCAGAATAGAATATTTTGGTGAATATCTATTTTTGATTATTTAGACGTGACTGATAGCTGTAGAGGCCTGACGGCGTCAGACCTGTTTTAACAAGAGAAGTTGCACGTGGCCAATTAGAGGTCCGACTGTAATTGGTTGATTAATTAATGAATGTAATTATATCAACAGTCAACTGAATTATTTTATTACATTTGTGTTCTTGCCAATTCAACCTGGTAGAATATTTGTTTTAGTAAAATAATTTTACTGTGGCCAACATGTTAGGTAGTTTGAGTAGTTTGAGTTTGGTAGTTTGAGACCAGCTGGAACGTGTTTTGGCTTAAGTAGTTTCAGTATATCCGATCAGTAGAGTCAGTAGCTTTTATATTTACAGTCTGGACAGTAGGTCAGTCATATAAATATTACAGACTTTAATTACTGTATATTTTGTTTGACTTGTGCAACGCGGCGCTAGCGTGCGTAAGACTTTTGTCCGTGTGGGTTATAGGCCCCGAGTTTAAATTAAGACGTTGTGGGCGATATACCTCGCGTGTTCCGGTATTGCTTTGGGTAGATGGTTGGGTGTTTGGGAGATTTGAGGAGACCCACGTGAACCCGAGTTACGTCACGCTGATAGGTGTACCCCCCCCCCTTTCAGGTTTGGCCGTGATTACGACTCGCGTGCGTTGCACTTGTTTTTTGTTGATTTGTATGAGCCGGACCTGAATCAGCAGAGTGTCTGCGTGTCCCTGAGAGCCAGCGAACCCTGGAATAGCCCAGCAATTGTAGGCTGAGTCGTCTGTGGCAAACTTCCTTTGTGACAATTTTCGTTCAGGGGGAAAATTTGTCAAAACCTTAAAAACTTAGGTTTTGGAAATACGGGTGATTAAAATAGTCGCTTTGGATGTGTGGACAGCGATCCACCTAAGTTTGACATAAAATATAAAATAAATACGGCAGTGTGTCAGCATGACGTACACGTAGGATGAAAGAGTAGGACCAGAACTTTAGTACTATACCACCCAAGTTACCTTAAAAACTTAGGTTTTGGAAATATGGGTGATTAAATTAGTCGCTATGCGATGTGCGGAGAACAATTTGTCTAAGTATGACATGAAATATAATAATAAATACGGAGGTGTGCCAACATTACGTACACGTAGGGTGATAGAATAGGACCAGAACTTCTGTATTATACCACCCAAGTTACCGTAACAATTGGATATATGGGTGATTAAATTAGTCGCTATGCGATGTGCGGACAACGATTTGTATAGGTTTGACATGAAATATAAAAATAAATACGGAATTTTGGATACATGACGTACACATTGGGTGATAGAATAGGATTAGAACTATATTATTATACCACTCAGGTTATCGTCAAAACTTAGGTTTTGGAAATACGGGTGATTAAAATAGTCGCTTTGGATGTGTGGACAGCGATCCGCCTAAGTTTGACATGAAATATAAAATAAATACGGAAGTGTGCCAAAATGACGTACACATAGGATATTGAATAGGTGCAGAACTTTAGTACTGTACCACCCAAGTTACCTTAAAAACTTAGGTTTTGGAAATATGGGTGATTAAATTAGTCGCTATGCGATGTGCGGACAACGATTTGTCAAAGTTTGACATGAAATATAAAAATAAATACGGAATTGTGGATACATGACGTACACATAGGGTGATAGAATAGGACCAGAACTATAGTATTATACCACTCAGGTTATCGTCAAAACTTAGGTTTTGGAAATACGGGTGATTAAAATAGTCGCTTTGGATGTGTGGACAGCGATCCGCCTAAGTTTGACATGAAATATAAAATAAATACGGAAGTGTGCCAACATGACGTACACATAGGATGATAGAATAGGTGCAGAACTTTAGTACTGTACCAACCAAGTTACCTTAAAAACTTAGGTTTTGGAGATATGGGTGATTAAATAAGTCGCTATGCGATGTGGGGACAACGATTTGTCTAAGTTTGACATGAAATATAAAAATAAATACGGAATCGTGGATACATGACGTACACATAGGGTGATAGAATAAGACCAGAACTTCTGTATTATACCACTCAACTTACCGTAAAAACTTAGGTTTTGGAAATATGGCTGATTAAAGTAGTCGCATTGAGATGTGCGGACAGCGATTAGTCAAAGTATGACATGAAAAATAAAATAAATACGGAATTGTGGATACATGACGTACACTTAGGGTGATAGAATAGGACCAGAACTTCTGTATTACACCACCCAAGTTACCGTAAAAACTTAGGTTTTTGAAATATGGGTGATTAAATTAGTCGCTATGCGATGTGCGGACAACGATTTGTCGAAGTTTGACACGAAATATAAAAAAAATACGGAGGTGTGCCAACATGACGTACACATAGGATGAAAGAATAGGACCAGAACTTTAGTACTATACCACCCAAGTTAACGTAAAAACTTAGGTTTTGGAAATATGGGTGATTAAATTAGTCGCTATGCGATGTGCGGACAACGATTTGTCGAAGTTTGACACGAAATATAAAAAAAATACGGAGGTGTGCCAACATGACGTACACATAGGATGATAGAATAGGTCCCGAACTTTAGTACTATACCACCCAATTTACCGTAAAAACTTAGGTTTTGGAAATATGGGTGATTAAATTAGTCGCTATGCGATGTGCGGACAACGATTTGTCTAAGTTTGACATGAAATATAAAAATAAATACGGAGGTGTGCCAACATTACGTACACGTAGGATGAAAGAATAGGACCAGAACTTTAGTACTATACCACCCAAGTTACCTTAAAAACTTAGGTTTTGGAAATACGGGTGATTAAATTAGTCGCTATGCGATGTGCGGACAACGATTTGTCTAATTTTCACATGAAATATAAAAATAAATACGGAATTGTGGATACATGACGTACACATAGGGTGATAGAATAGGACCAGAACTTCTGTATTATACCACCCAAGTTACCGTAAAAACTTAGGTTTTGGAAATATGGCTGATTAAAGTAGTCGCATTGAGATGTGCGGACAGCGATTTGTCAAAGTATGACATGAAAAATAAAATAAATACGGAAGTGTGCCAACATGACGTACACATAGGATGATAGAATAGGTCCTGAAATTTAGTATTATACCACCCAAGTTACCTTAAAAACTTAGGTTTTGGAAATATGGGTGATTAAATTAGTCGCTATGCGATGTGCGGACAACGATTTGTCTAAGTTTGACATGAAATATAAAAATAAATACGGAATTGTGAATACATGACGTACACATAGGGTGATAGAATAGGACCAGAACTTCTGTATTATACCACCCAAGTTACCGTAAAAACTTAGGTTTTGGAAATATAGCTGATTAAAGTAGTCGCATTGAGATGTGCGGACAGCGATTTGTCAAAGTATGACATGAAAAATAAAATAAATACGGAAGTGTGCCAACATGACGTACACATAGGATGAAAGAATCGGACCAGAACTTTAGTACTATACCACCCAAGTTACCGTAAAAACTTAGGTTTTGGAAATATGGCTGATTAAGGTAGTCGCATTGAGATGTGCGGACAGCGATTTGTCAAAGTATGACATGAAAAATAAAAATAAATACGGAATTGTGGATACATGACGTACACATAGGGTGATAGAATAGGACCAGAACTTCTGTATTATACCACCCAAGTTAACGTAAAAACTTAGGTTTTGGAAATATGGGTGATTAAATTAGTCGCTATGCGATGTGCGGACAACGATTTGTCGAAGTTTGACACGAAATATAAAAAAAATACGGAGGTGTGCCAACATGACGTACAAATAGGATGATAGAATAGGTCCCGAACTTTAGTACTATACCACCCAATTTACCGTAAAAACTTAGGTTTTGGAAATATGGGTGATTAAATTAGTCGCTATGCGATGTGCGGACAACGATTTGTCTAAGTTTGACATGAAATATAAAAATAAATACGGAAGTGTGCCAACATGACGTACACATAGGATGATAGAATAGGTCCTGAAATTTAGTATTATACCACCCAAGTTACCATAAAAACTTAGGTTTTGGAAATATGGGTGATTAAATTAGTCGCTATGCGATGTGCGGACAACGATTTGTCTAAGTTTGACATGAAATATAAAAATAAATACGGAATTGTGGATACATGACGTACACATAGGGTGATAGAATAGGACCAGAACTATTGTATTATACCACTCAGGTTATCGTCAAAACCTAGGTTTTGGAAATACGGGTGATTAAAATAGTCGCTTTGGATGTGTGGACAGCGATCCGCCTAAGTTTGACATGAAATATAAAATAAATACGGAAGTGTGCCAACATAACGTACACATAGGGTGATAGAATAGGACCAGAACTTCTGTATTATACCACCCAAGTTACCGTAAAAACTTAGGTTTTGGAAATATGGGTGATTAAATTAGTCGCTATGCGATGTGCGGACAACGATTTGTCTAAGTTAAACATGAAATATAAAAATAAATACTGAATTGTGGATACATGACGTACACGTAGGATGAAAGAATAGGACCAGAACTTTAGTACTATACCACCCAAGTTACCTTAAAAACTTAGGTTTTGGAAATATGGGTGATTAAATTAGTCGCTATGCGATGTGCGGACAACGATTTGTCTACGTATGACATGAAATATAATAATAAATACGGAGGTCTGCCAACATTACGTACACGTAGGGTGATAGAATCGGACCAGAACTTCTGTATTATACCACCCAAGTTACCGTAAAAACTTAGGTTTTGGAAATATGGCTGATTAAAGTAGTCGCATTGAGATGTGCGGACAGAGATTTGTCAAAGTTTGACACGAAATATAAAAAAAATACGGAGGTGTGCCAACATGACGTACACATAGGATGATAGAATAGGTCCAGAACTTTAGTACTATACCACCCAAGTTACCTTAAAAACTTAGGTTTTGGAAATACGGGTGATTAAAATAGTCGCTTTGGATGTGTGGACAGTGATCCACCTAAGTTTGACATAAAATATAAAATAAATACGGCAGTGTGTCAGCATGACGTACACGTAGGGTGATGAAATAGGAATAGAAATTCTGTATTATACCACTAAAGTTACCGTAAAAACTTAGGTTTTGGAAATATGGCTGATTAAAGTAGTCGCATTGAGATGTGCGGACAGCGATTTGTCAAAGTATGACATGAAAAATAAAATAAATACGGAAGTGTGCCAACATGACGTACACATAGGATGATAGAATAGGTCCTGAAATTTAGTATTATACCACCCAAGTAACCGTAAAAAATTAGGTTTTGGAAATATGGGTGATTAAATTAGTCGCTATGCGATGTGCGGACAACGATTTGTCTAAGTTTGACATGAAATAAAAAAATAAATACGGAATTGTGGATACATGACGTACACATAGGGTGATAGAATAGGATTAGAACTATATTATTATACCACTCAGGTTACCGTCAAAACTTAGGTTTTGGAAATACGGGTGATTAAAATAGTCGCTTTGGATGTGTGGACAGCGATCCACCTAAGTTTGACATAAAATATAAAATAAATACGGCAGTGTGTCAGCATGACGTACACGTAGGATGAAAGAATAGGACCAGAACTTTAGTACTTTACCTACCAAGTTACCTTAAAAACTTAGGTTTTGGAAATATGGGTGATTAAATTATTCGCTATGCGATGTGCGGACAACGATTTGTCTAAGTTTGACATGAAATATAAAAATAAATACGGAATTGTGGATACATGACGTACACATAGGGTGATAGAATAGGATTAGAACTATATTATTATACCACTCAGGTTACTGTCAAAACTTAGGTTTTGGAAATACGGGTGATTAAAATAGTCGCTTTGGATGTGTGGACAGTGATCCACCTAAGTTTGACATAAAATATAAAATAAATACGGCAGTGTGTCAGCATGACGTACACGTAGGGTGATGAAATAGGACCAGAATTTCTGTATTATACCACCCAAGTTACCGTAAACCTTAGGTTTTGGAAATATGGCTGATTAAAGTAGTCGCATTGAGATGTGCGGACAGCGATTTGTCAAAGTATGACATGAAAAATAAAATAAATACGGAAGTGTGCCAACATGACGTACACATAGGATGATAGAATAGGTCCTGAAATTTAGTATTATACCACCCAAGTTACCGTAAAAACTTAGGTTTTGGAAATATGGGTGATTAAATTAGTCGCTATGCGATGTGCGGACAACGATTTGTCTAAGTATGACATGAAATATAAAAATAAATACGGAATTGTGGATACATGACGTACACATAGGGTGATAGAATAGGACCAGAACTTCTGTATTATACCACCCAAGTTACCGTAAAAACTTAGGTTTTGGAAATATGGGTGATTAAATTAGTCGCTATGCGATGTGCGGACAACGATTTGTCTAAGTTTAACATGAAATATAATAATAAATACTGAATTGTGGATACATGACGTACACGTAGGATGAAAGAATAGGACCAGAACTTTAGTACTATACCACCCAAATTACCTTCAAAACTTAGGTTTTGGAAATATGGGTGATTAAATTAGTCGCTATGCGATGTGCGGACAATGATTTGTCTAAGTATGACATGAAATATAATAATAAATACGGAGTTGTGCCAACATTACTTACACGTAGGGTGATTGAATAGGACCAGAACTTCTGTATTATACCACCCAAGTTACCGTAAAAACTTAGGTTTTGGAAATATGGCTGATTAAAGTAGTCGCATTGAGATGTGCGGACAGAGATTTGTCGAAGTTTGACACGAAATATAAAAAAAATACTGGGGTGTGCCAACATGACGTACACATAGGATGATAGAATAGGTCCAGAACTTTAGTACTATACCACCCAAGTTACCTTAAAAACTTAGGTTTTGGAAATACGGGTGATTAAAATAGTCGCTTTGGATGTGTGGACAGTGATCCACCTAAGTTTGACATAAAATTTAAAATAAATACGCTAGTGTGTCAGCATGACGTACACGTAGGGTGATGAAATAGGACCAGAACTTCTGTATTATACCACCCAAGTTACCGTAAAAACTTAGGTTTTGGAAATATGGCTGATTAAAGTAGTCGCATTGAGATGTGCGGACAGCGATTTGTCAAAGTATGACATGAAAAATAAAATAAATACGGAAGTGTGCCAACATGACGTACACATAGGATGAAAGAATAGGACCACAACTTTAGTACTATACCACCCAAGTTACCGTAAAAACTTAGGTTTTGGAAATACGGGTAATTAAAATAGTCGCATTGGATGTGTGGACAGTGATCGACCTAAGTTTGACATAAAATATAAAATAAATACGGCAGTGTGTCAGCATGACGTACACATAGGGTGATGAAATAGGACCAGAACTTCTGTATTATACTACCCAAGTTACCGTAAAAACTTAGGTTTTGGAAATATGGCTGATTAAAGTAGTTGAATGAGATGTGCGGACAGCGATTTGTCAAAGTATGACATGAAAAATAAAATAAATACGGAAGTGTGCCAACATGACGTACACATAGGATGATAGAATAGGTCCTGAAATTTAGTATTATACCACCCAAGTTACCTTAAAAACTTAGGTTTTGGAAATATGGGTGATTAAATTAGTCGCTATGCGATGTGCGGACAACGATTTGTCTAAGTGTGACATGAAATATAAAAATAAATACGGAATTGTGGATACATAACGTACACATAGGGTGATAGAATAGGACCAGAACTTCTGTATTATACCACCCAAGTTACCGTAAAAACTTAGGTTTTGGAAATATGGGTGATTAAATTAGTCGCTATGCGATGTGCGGACAACGATTTGTCTAAGTTTGACATGAAATATAAAAATAAATACGGAATTTTGGATACATGACGTACACATTGGGTGATAGAATAGGATTAGAACTATATTATTATACCACTCAGGTTACCGTCAAAACTTAGGTTTTGGAAATAGGGGTGATTAAAATAGTCGCTTTGGATGTGTGGACAGCGATCCACCTAAGTTTGACATAAAATATAAAATAAATACGGCAGTGTGTCAGCATGACGTACACGTAGGATGAAAGAATAGGACCAGAACTTTAGTACTATACCATCCAAGTTACCTTAAAAACTTAGGTTTTGGAAATATGGGTGATTAAATTAGTCGCTATGCGATGTGCGGACAACGATTTGTCTAAGTATGACTTGTAATATAGAAATAAATACGGAAGTGTGCCAAATTTACGGTCACATAGGGTGATAGAATAGGACCAGAAAGTCTGTATTATACCACCCAAGTTACCGTAAAAACTAAGGTTTTGGAAATATGGCTGATTAAATTAGTCGCTTTGCGATGTGCGGACAGCGATTTGTCTAAGTTTGACATGAAATATAAAATAAACACGGAAGTGTGCCAGCATGACGTACACATAGGATGAAAGAATAGGACTAGAACTTTAGTACAATACCACCCTAAGTTACCTTAAAAAATTAGGTTTTGGAAATATGGGTGATTAAATTAGTCGCTATGCGATGTGCGGACAACGATTTGTCAAAGTATGACATGAAAAATGAAATAAATACGGAAGTGTGCCAACATGCCGTACACATAGGATGAAAGAATAGGACCAGAACTTTAGTACTATACCACCCAAGTTACCTTAAAAACTTAGGTTTTGGAAATATGGCTGATTAAAGTAGTCGCATTGAGATGTGCGGACAGCGATTTGTCAAAGTATGACATGAAAAATAAAATAAATACGGAAGTGTGCCAACATGACGTACACATAGGATGATAGAATAGGTCCTGAAATTTAGTATTGTACCACCTAAGTTACCTTAAAAACTTAGGTTTTGGAAATATGGGTGATTAAATTAGTCGCTATGCGATGTGCGGACAACGATTTGTCTAAGTTTGACATGAAATATAAAAATAAATACGGAGGTGAGCCAACATTACGTACACGTAGGGTGATAGAATAGGACAAGAACTTTTGTATTATACCACCCAAGTTACCGTAAAAACTTAGGTTTTGGAAATATGGCTGATTAAAGTAGTCGCATTGAGATGTGCGGACAGCGATTTGTCAAAGTATGACATGAAAAATAAAATAAATACGGCAGTGTGTCAGCATGACGTACACGTAGGATGAAAGAATAGGACCAGAACTTTAGTACTATACCACCCAAGTTACCTTAAAAACTTAGGTTTTGGAAATATGGGTGATTAAATTAGTCGCTATGCGATGTGCGGACAACGATTTGTCAAAGTATGACATGAAATATAATAATAAATACGGAGGTGTGCCAACATTACGTACACATAGGATGATAGAATAGGACCAGACCTTCTGTATTATACCACCAAAGTTACCGTAAAAACTTAGGTTTTGGAAATATGGGTGATTAAATTAGTCGCTATGCGATGTGCGGACAACGATTTGTCTAGTTATGACATGAAATATAATAATATATACGGAGGTGTGCCAACATTACGTACACGTAGGGTGATAGAATAGGACCAGAAATCTAGTATTATACCACCCAAGTTACCTTAAAAACTTAGGTTTTGGAAATATGGGTGATTAAATTAGTCGCTATGCGATGTGCGGACAACGATTTGTCAAAGTATGACATGAAATATAAAAATAAATACGGAATTGTGGATACATGACGTACACGTAGGGTGATAGAATAGGACCAAAACTTCTGTATTATACCACCCAAGTTACCGTAAAAACTTAGGTTTTGGAAATATGGCTGATTAAAGTAGTCGCATTGAGATGTGCGGACAGCGATTTGTCAAAGTATGACATGAAAAATAAAATAAATACGGAAGTGTGCCATCATGACGTACACATAGGATGATAGAATAGGTCCTGAAATTTAGTATTATACCACCCAAGTTACCTTAAAAACCTAGGTTTTGGAAATATGGGTGATTAAATTAGTCGCTATGCGATGTGCGAATTGTGGATACATGACGTACACATAGGGTGATAGAATAGGACCAGAACTTCTGTATTATACCACCCAAGTTACCGGAAAAACTTAGGTTTTGGAAATATGGCTGATTAAAGTAGTCGCATTGAGATGTGCGGACAGCGATTTGTCAAAGTATGACATGAAAAATAAAATAAATACGGAAGTGTGCCAACATGACGTACACATAGGATGATAGAATAGGTCCTGAAATTTAGTATTATACCACCCAAGTTACCTTAAAAACTTAGGTTTTGGAAATATGGGTGATTAAATTAGTCTCTATGCGATGTGCGGACAACGATTTGTCTAAGTTTGACATGAAATATAAAAATAAATATGGAATTGTGGATACATGACGTACAAATAGGGTGATAGAATAGGACCAGAACTTCTGTATTATACCACCCAAGTTACCGTAAAAACTTAGGTTTTGGAAATATGGGTGATTAAATTAGTCGCTATGCGATGTGCGGACAACGATTTGTCTAAGTTTGACATGAATTATAAAAATAAATACGGAATTTTGGATACATGACGTACACATTGGGTGATAGAATAGGATTAGAACTATATTATTATACCACTCAGGTTACCGTCAAAACTTAGGTTTTGGAAATACGAGTGATTGAAATAGTCGCTTTGGATGTGTGGACAGCGATCCACCTAAGTTTGACATAAAATATAAAATAAATACGGCAGTGTGTCAGCATGACGTACACATAGGATGATAGAATAGGTCCTGAAATTTAGTATTATACCACCCAAGTTACCTTAAAAACTTAGGTTTTGGAAATATGGGTGATTAAATTAGTCGCTATGCGATGTGCGGACAACGATTTGTCTAAGTTTGACATGAAATATAAAAGTAAATACGGAATTGTGGATACATGACGTACACATAGGGTGATAGAATAGGACCAGAACTTCTGTATTATACCACCCAAGTTACCGTAAAAACTTAGGTTTTGGAAATATGGGTGATTAAATTAGTCGCTATGCGATGTGTGGACAACGATTTGTCTAAGTTTGACATGAAATATAAAAATAAATACGGAATTGTGGATACATGTCGTACACGTAGGGTGATAGAATAGGACCAGAACTTCTGTATTATACCACCCAAGTTACCGTAAAAACTTAGGTTTTGGAAATATGGCTGATTAAAGTAGTCGCATTGAGATGTGCGGACAGCGATTTGTCAAAGTATGACATGAAAAATAAAATAAATACGGAAGTGTGCCAACATGACGTACACATAGGATGATAGAATAGGTCCTGAAATTTAGTATTATAACACCCAAGTTACCTTAAAAACTTAGGTTTTGGAAATATGGGTGATTAAATTAGTCGTTTTGCGATGTGCGGACAACGATTTGTCTAAGTTTGACATGAAATATAAAAATAAATACGGAATTTTGGATACATGACGTACACATAGGGTGATAGAATAGGACCAGAACTTCTGTATTATACCACCCAAGTTACCGTAAAAACTTAGGTTTTGGAAATATGGGTGATTAAATTAGTCGCTATGCGATGTGCGGACAACGATTTGTCTAAGTTTGACATGAAATATAATAATAAATACGGAGGTGTGCCAACATTACGTACACGTAGGGTGATAGAATAGGACCAGAACTTCTGTATTATACCACCCAAGTTACCGTAACAATTGGATATATGGGTGATTAAATTAGTCGCTATGCGATGTGCGGACAACGATTTGTATAAGTTTGACATGAAATATAAAAATAAATACGGAATTTTGGATACATGACGTACACATTGGGTGATAGAATAGGATTAGAACTATATTATTATACCACTCAGGTTATCGTCAAAACTTAGGTTTTGGAAATACGGGTGATTAAAATAGTCGCTTTGGATGTGTGGACAGCGATCCGCCTAAGTTTGACATGAAATATAAAATAAACACGGAAGTGTGCCAGCATGACGTACACATAGGATGAAAGAATAGGACTAGAACTTTAGTACAATACCACCCTAAGTTACCTTAAAAAATTAGGTTTTGGAAATATGGGTGATTAAATTAGTCGCTATGCGATGTGCGGACAACGATTTGTCAAAGTATGACATGAAAAATGAAATAAATACGGAAGTGTGCCAACATGACGTACACATAGGATGAAAGAATAGGACCAGAACTTTAGTACTATACCACCCAAGTTACCTTAAAAACTTAGGTTTTGGAAATATGGCTGATTAAAGTAGTCGCATTGAGATGTGCGGACAGCGATTTGTCAAAGTATGACATGAAAAATAAAATAAATACGGAAGTGTGCCAACATGACGTACACATAGGATGATAGAATAGGTCCTGAAATTTAGTATTGTACCACCTAAGTTACCTTAAAAACTTAGGTTTTGGAAATATGGGTGATTAAATTAGTCGCTATGCGATGTGCGGACAACGATTTGTCTAAGTTTGACATGAAATATAAAAATAAATACGGAGGTGAGCCAACATTACGTACACGTAGGGTGATAGAATAGGACAAGAACTTTTGTATTATACCACCCAAGTTACCGTAAAAACTTAGGTTTTGGAAATATGGCTGATTAAAGTAGTCGCATTGAGATGTGCGGACAGCGATTTGTCAAAGTATGACATGAAAAATAAAATAAATACGGCAGTGTGTCAGCATGACGTACACGTAGGATGAAAGAATAGGACCAGAACTTTAGTACTATACCACCCAAGTTACCTTAAAAACTTAGGTTTTGGAAATATGGGTGATTAAATTAGTCGCTATGCGATGTGCGGACAACGATTTGTCAAAGTATGACATGAAATATAATAATAAATACGGAGGTGTGCCAACATTACGTACACATAGGATGATAGAATAGGACCAGACCTTCTGTATTATACCACCAAAGTTACCGTAAAAACTTAGGTTTTGGAAATATGGGTGATTAAATTAGTCGCTATGCGATGTGCGGACAACGATTTGTCTAGTTATGACATGAAATATAATAATATATACGGAGGTGTGCCAACATTACGTACACGTAGGGTGATAGAATAGGACCAGAAATCTAGTATTATACCACCCAAGTTACCTTAAAAACTTAGGTTTTGGAAATATGGGTGATTAAATTAGTCGCTATGCGATGTGCGGACAACGATTTGTCAAAGTATGACATGAAATATAAAAATAAATACGGAATTGTGGATACATGACGTACACGTAGGGTGATAGAATAGGACCAAAACTTCTGTATTATACCACCCAAGTTACCGTAAAAACTTAGGTTTTGGAAATATGGCTGATTAAAGTAGTCGCATTGAGATGTGCGGACAGCGATTTGTCAAAGTATGACATGAAAAATAAAATAAATACGGAAGTGTGCCATCATGACGTACACATAGGATGATAGAATAGGTCCTGAAATTTAGTATTATACCACCCAAGTTACCTTAAAAACCTAGGTTTTGGAAATATGGGTGATTAAATTAGTCGCTATGCGATGTGCGAATTGTGGATACATGACGTACACATAGGGTGATAGAATAGGACCAGAACTTCTGTATTATACCACCCAAGTTACCGGAAAAACTTAGGTTTTGGAAATATGGCTGATTAAAGTAGTCGCATTGAGATGTGCGGACAGCGATTTGTCAAAGTATGACATGAAAAATAAAATAAATACGGAAGTGTGCCAACATGACGTACACATAGGATGATAGAATAGGTCCTGAAATTTAGTATTATACCACCCAAGTTACCTTAAAAACTTAGGTTTTGGAAATATGGGTGATTAAATTAGTCTCTATGCGATGTGCGGACAACGATTTGTCTAAGTTTGACATGAAATATAAAAATAAATATGGAATTGTGGATACATGACGTACAAATAGGGTGATAGAATAGGACCAGAACTTCTGTATTATACCACCCAAGTTACCGTAAAAACTTAGGTTTTGGAAATATGGGTGATTAAATTAGTCGCTATGCGATGTGCGGACAACGATTTGTCTAAGTTTGACATGAATTATAAAAATAAATACGGAATTTTGGATACATGACGTACACATTGGGTGATAGAATAGGATTAGAACTATATTATTATACCACTCAGGTTACCGTCAAAACTTAGGTTTTGGAAATACGAGTGATTGAAATAGTCGCTTTGGATGTGTGGACAGCGATCCACCTAAGTTTGACATAAAATATAAAATAAATACGGCAGTGTGTCAGCATGACGTACACATAGGATGATAGAATAGGTCCTGAAATTTAGTATTATACCACCCAAGTTACCTTAAAAACTTAGGTTTTGGAAATATGGGTGATTAAATTAGTCGCTATGCGATGTGCGGACAACGATTTGTCTAAGTTTGACATGAAATATAAAAGTAAATACGGAATTGTGGATACATGACGTACACATAGGGTGATAGAATAGGACCAGAACTTCTGTATTATACCACCCAAGTTACCGTAAAAACTTAGGTTTTGGAAATATGGGTGATTAAATTAGTCGCTATGCGATGTGTGGACAACGATTTGTCTAAGTTTGACATGAAATATAAAAATAAATACGGAATTGTGGATACATGTCGTACACGTAGGGTGATAGAATAGGACCAGAACTTCTGTATTATACCACCCAAGTTACCGTAAAAACTTAGGTTTTGGAAATATGGCTGATTAAAGTAGTCGCATTGAGATGTGCGGACAGCGATTTGTCAAAGTATGACATGAAAAATAAAATAAATACGGAAGTGTGCCAACATGACGTACACATAGGATGATAGAATAGGTCCTGAAATTTAGTATTATAACACCCAAGTTACCTTAAAAACTTAGGTTTTGGAAATATGGGTGATTAAATTAGTCGTTTTGCGATGTGCGGACAACGATTTGTCTAAGTTTGACATGAAATATAAAAATAAATACGGAATTTTGGATACATGACGTACACATAGGGTGATAGAATAGGACCAGAACTTCTGTATTATACCACCCAAGTTACCGTAAAAACTTAGGTTTTGGAAATATGGGTGATTAAATTAGTCGCTATGCGATGTGCGGACAACGATTTGTCTAAGTTTGACATGAAATATAATAATAAATACGGAGGTGTGCCAACATTACGTACACGTAGGGTGATAGAATAGGACCAGAACTTCTGTATTATACCACCCAAGTTACCGTAACAATTGGATATATGGGTGATTAAATTAGTCGCTATGCGATGTGCGGACAACGATTTGTATAAGTTTGACATGAAATATAAAAATAAATACGGAATTTTGGATACATGACGTACACATTGGGTGATAGAATAGGATTAGAACTATATTATTATACCACTCAGGTTATCGTCAAAACTTAGGTTTTGGAAATACGGGTGATTAAAATAGTCGCTTTGGATGTGTGGACAGCGATCCGCCTAAGTTTGACATGAAATATAAAATAAATACGGAAGTGTGCCAACATGACGTACACATAGGATATTGAATAGGTGCAGAACTTTAGTACTGTACCACCCAAGTTACCTTAAAAACTTAGGTTTTGGAAATATGGGTGATTAAATTAGTCGCTATGCGATGTGCGGACAACGATTTGTCAAAGTTTGACATGAAATATAAAAATAAATACGGAATTGTGGATACATGACGTACACATAGGGTGATAGAATAGGACCAGAACTATAGTATTATACCACTCAGGTTATCGTCAAAACTTAGGTTTTGGAAATACGGGTGATTAAAATAGTCGCTTTGGATGTGTGGACAGCGATCCGCCTAAGTTTGACATGAAATATAAAATAAATACGGAAGTGTGCCAACATGACGTACACATAGGATGATAGAATAGGTGCAGAACTTTAGTACTGTACCACCCAAGTTACCTTAAAAACTTAGGTTTTGGAGATATGGGTGATTAAATAAGTCGCTATGCGATGTGGGGACAACGATTTGTCTAAGTTTGACATGAAATATAAAAATAAATACGGAATCGTGGATACATGACGTACACATAGGGTGATAGAATAAGACCAGAACTTCTGTATTATACCACTCAAGTTACCGTAAAAACTTAGGTTTTGGAAATATGGCTGATTAAAGTAGTCGCATTGAGATGTGCGGACAGCGATTTGTCAAAGTATGACATGAAAAATAAAATAAATACGGAATTGTGGATACATGACGTACACATAGGGTGATAGAATAGGACCAGAACTTCTGTACTATACCACCCAAGTTACCTTAAAATCTTAGGTTTTGGATATATGGGTGATTAAATTAGTCGCTATGCGATGTGCGGACAACGATTTGTGGAAGTATGACATGAAATATAATAATAAATACGGTGGTGTGCCAACATTACGTACATATAGGGTGATAGAATAGGACCAGAACTTCTGTATTATACCACACAAGTTACCGTAAAAACTTAGGTTTTGGAAATATGGCTGATTAAAGTAGTCGCATTGAGATGTGCGGACAGAGATTTGTCGAAGTTTGACACGAAATATAAAAAAAAATACGGAGGTGTGCCAACATGACGTACACATAGGATGATAGAATAGGTCCAGAACTTTAGTACTATACCACCCAAGTTACCTTGTAACGAGTCATATTTTGAGGGGGGTAAGACCAACTTGATCCCGTCGCCGGCCGGCTGGTGAACGACGACGGGGCGGGCAGCAAGCGGTGGCTGTGTTACGGACAAGTTGCGGCGGTGGCGGCGGACGTGTCCCAGCGACGCAGGTTGGCTGCAAGCGGTGGTGGCTGCACCCTGACCCGGCGATAAGGCTTATCGCCTGGGTTGGCCACGACCCTGGCCGGAGAGGGCAGTTCGTCCTGAGATCGTGTACGGTACGGGTCGAGCGGTCTTTTCGTGGTTGAAGTGTACGAGTGGCGTACGTGCGGTGTCGAGTGCGACGGTAGTGGATTGAGTTGGGTAGTGTGACCCGCTTTGGTGAGTGACACCGTTTACTTTGTTATTATTAAATAATAATATTATTCATTTATGAGTACGGTCTGACAGATTTAGTCGAGAGATTTTTAATTGAAATATTAAATCTTTTAATAGTCTCGAGACCCTGCCCAGACACGTTCTGGTGTAGGGGATGATTAATTAGAGAGCCGTCTAGGCAAGGTTAATTATTACTGAAATCAGAGTTTAATAAGTCAAAAGTTCTAATCAAAGTTCAGAATAGAATATTTTGGTGAATATCTATTTTTGATTATTTAGACGTGACTGATAGCTGTAGAGGCCTGACGGCGTCAGACCTGTTTTAACAAGAGAAGTTGCACGTGGCCAATTAGAGGTCCGACTGTAATTGGTTGATTAATTAATGAATGTAATTATATCAACAGTCAACTGAATTATTTTATTACATTTGTGTTCTTGCCAATTCAACCTGGTAGAATATTTGTTTTAGTAAAATAATTTTACTGTGGCCAACATGTTAGGTAGTTTGAGTAGTTTGAGTTTGGTAGTTTGAGACCAGCTGGAACGTGTTTTGGCTTAAGTAGTTTCAGTATATCCGATCAGTAGAGTCAGTAGCTTTTATATTTACAGTCTGGACAGTAGGTCAGTCATATAAATATTACAGACTTTAATTACTGTATATTTTGTTTGACTTGTGCAACGCGGCGCTAGCGTGCGTAAGACTTTTGTCCGTGTGGGTTATAGGCCCCGAGTTTAAATTAAGACGTTGTGGGCGATATACCTCGCGTGTTCCGGTATTGCTTTGGGTAGATGGTTGGGTGTTTGGGAGATTTGAGGAGACCCACGTGAACCCGAGTTACGTCACGCTGATAGGTGTACCCCCCCCCCTTTCAGGTTTGGCCGTGATTACGACTCGCGTGCGTTGCACTTGTTTTTTGTTGATTTGTATGAGCCGGACCTGAATCAGCAGAGTGTCTGCGTGTCCCTGAGAGCCAGCGAACCCTGGAATAGCCCAGCAATTGTAGGCTGAGTCGTCTGTGGCAAACTTCCTTTGTGACAATTTTCGTTCAGGGGGAAAATTTGTCACAAAGAAATGGCGCCCGAACAGGGACTTAAGAAACGGCGCCCGAACCGGAGATTTTTGTTTGGCAGTTGTGCTGCGGACTTGTGCTGTGGACTTGAGACCTGAGACCTGGAGTCTTAGACCCGGTTTACTAGGTGATAGTGTGACAGCGTGACTTTTTGAGTTGTTGTGAGATAAAATCCTGATTATTGTTTTCAGTGGTTATTGGAAATTGTTTGGGCCTTAGATTTTTTGCCCTTTGATTATTTTTGAGACTTTGATTTTTTTATTGTCTTTTAAATCTTTTTGGGACTTAGAATTTTTTTGTGACTTGTGGCCTACTTTGGAATTTTGTTTGGGTTTTGATTTTGGATTTTGGTCTGGTTGAGTGAAAATGGTTCTTACCACGACTACGACGTCGGGAATGGGGAGCACACCCCTTACGACACCAGTGGTGACGACTAGTTCTGGGGCAGACCCCGGACCGGCCGTGACGACGACTGGCATTCTGTGGCCGGCTTTTTCACCCGCATGGCCAGCTATCTCGTCGGTTGTGGCTACGAGTACTGTGACTTCTGTAGCTTACACCATGGCAGCGACTTCGACTTTGGGGAATCCACCCCGAGACCATCGAGTAGGTTGGATCTATGACCTCTCGAAGTCAGAGCTGACCACGACGATGAAGCGATATGGCTTGGATACGACTGGAACTTCGGCTGATCTGAGACATAGATTTTCTACGTTTTGGAGGAAGCAGTGGAACTTGAGTACGAGTCCTTCGAGTCTGCCAGGAGATATCACTCCAGTGTTCCAACCGGCTACATCAGCGGGTTTGGATGTGTCCAATATCTCAGAGCCCTTGCCGAAGATTTTTGTTCAAACTTCGTCCGATGAAGGAGCGGTTGGCTATTCTGAGTTGGGGCAGGAGTTGGAAAGTGTTAGGGAAATCCTGGGTCTACCACCTAGTGCCGATTCCCGCACTCTGAAGGAGACGCTAGCCTTGATGGTACAGCAGGCTAGAGGTACCCCACTCAACAAAAATTTGCCAGGTTTTGAGGAGCCGACTGCGCATCCTTATAACTCTGGGTCCCAGTTTAGACCCGAGCAAACGGCCGCAGTCAGTTCAGAGCAGAAGCTTCATGAGAGACCCTCCCACTTCGAGACCTTGGATGGGCCGCCTGAGCGGAGGCCCTACGAGAGACCCTTCCGCCCCAACACTTTGGATGTACCACGTGGCTTGGATACGGGTAGACCCGCCGCACCGGCAATGCAGACACGTGATTGTCCTACGCTCTGCAACATGGTTCGGAAGTGGGGTTTGAAGTTCGATGGCAAGCGAGATCCGGTGTCCTTCCTGGAGCGTTTAGACGAGTTGAGGGCTTCGTACTCGTTGACTCCAGGTGATCTGCTGAAGGCACTGCCAGAGCTTCTGCAGGGTTCGGCTTTGCTTTGGTATAGGAACACCAAGGACCTGCTGCATTCTTATGAATCTTTTCGGAGGCTTTTTGAGATCCAGTTCTTCCCACCTGGTTATAGGAGGTACTTGGATGAGGAGATTCGTAAGAGAACGCAGGGTGAGCATGAGTCGTTCAGAGATTTTGTCATTGCCATCACGACGTTGATTAGGCGCAGTGGGACCTTGTCGGAGCAGGGGAAGTTAGACTTGATCTACACGAACATGAGACCCGAGTACAAGCTGATGGTCAGGCGCAGAGATTGCGGTACTTTGGCCGAGCTTTTGGAGAGGGCCGATGACTATGAGGCCTACCTGCGGGACAAGGCGAGCTTTCGCCCTCCACCTCCTCAGAATGTAGTGCTGGTTCCAGAAACCGCATACAATCATAAAAAGAGGAGTGAACGGCAGATGGATACAGCTGCGGTCGAGAAGGAGCCCCAGGGGTCGCGACGGGATCAACCCAAGGGGAAGCAGCAGAGTTCGACAAGGCAGTCTGGGCAGCGCGTGGGTTCTTGGTCAAGAAGTCCCCGCGTGGGGAAGCCCGTACAAGAGAGCGGCA
Organism: Flexamia atlantica; assembly: GCA_035578135.1. Taxonomy (NCBI): domain Eukaryota; kingdom Metazoa; phylum Arthropoda; class Insecta; order Hemiptera; family Cicadellidae; genus Flexamia; species Flexamia atlantica. The sequence continues at coordinate 71,700 of JAQJVK010000181.1, forward strand.
GAGATGGTGTGTCGAAGGAGGGCCTGCGCTGCTTCAGGTGCCAAGAGACGGGTCACTTTGCCCGAGGATGCAGGAAGCCTAGGGTTGTTACCTGCTTCGGCTGCGGAAGACACGGCGTGACGGTGGATCAATGCGGCTGCAGGGCGGGAAACGGATCGCTGGCTCAGACGGAAGGAGGTCATCTGAGCAGAGAGGCCCGCAGCGAACGACCTCCGCAGAATGGACCGAGTGGCTCGGAAAAATAAACACTCTGGTTGGAGGCGTTGACGACGACCGAACGCCTGAGGACATAAGGCCTTTTGTCCAAGTGGAGCTGATGGGCAGCGTGTTTTTGGCGTTACTGGATACAGGATCGGTCGTTAATCTAGTTGGGCGAAAGGTCGCCGATCATCTGCGTAGTCGAGGGGCGGAGTCTGTGAACCGAGCTACCTCTTTGCGCATGGCTGATGGGTCGAAGTCGAAGTCTGAAGTGTTGTTCCGGCTGACTGGTCAGGTTGGAGGAAAGTCGTGGACAGGAGATGCCTTGTTCATTCCCACTCTCACTGTTGATCTGGTCCTGGGCGTGGACGTCATTCGAGAGTTGGACTGGTGACTTTTGAGGCAGAGGCTATCCAGATGGGCGTGAGTGCTGAGAGTTCTGGCCATGAGGGTTGTTTGAACATTGTCAGCGTTGGTGATTAGCACTTAGGAGGCCCTGTGGATGCAGGTCCCAATTTAACTTCAGGTGTTGAAGCATCGAGCAGAATGGCTGCGAAGACAGACGTGGGTAGGGGCCCCGTCGATGTCGATATAGTGGAAGGTCAGCCACTTTCACCTTTGACCGAGGAACAGGCTCGAGAGTTGAAGCAGTTCCTGGACGCTGAGTTGCCTCATTTTGAGAGTATGCCTGGGAGGACTCATCTTTTAGAGCATGTCATGTGTCTAAAAGAGGGAGCGGTCCCGGTGGAAAAGGGGCACTACCCGAGGAACCCGGCGATAAAAGCCGTGGTTAATGTGGAAGTAGAAGCAGATGTAGAAAGATGGGATCAAAGTTCAAGGTCCGTGCATCCTAGATCCTGAAACTCTTAGAGCTTCACTAGGTTGCACTGGATAGTGGTTTGTTATTTTCAATTGTGGTTGTGTTTTGTTTTGGATTGTCTACAGGTGAGACCCCTCTTGGAATATTCGAGTCAGGCTCACGGGCGAAGGGATGCCCATTGGGCGGAGAACCTTCGAGTTCCCTCAATTTTGAGTGGAAGTTCCAGGATTTTTTTTCTTTTCTTTTTCTTTTTTTTACACCCCGATGTTGGTGGGGGGTGTAACGAGTCATATTTTGAGGGGGGTAAGACCAACTTGATCCCGTCGCCGGCCGGCTGGTGAACGACGACGGGGCGGGCAGCAAGCGGTGGCTGTGTTACGGACAAGTTGCGGCGGTGGCGGCGGACGTGTCCCAGCGACGCAGGTTGGCTGCAAGCGGTGGTGGCTGCACCCTGACCCGGCGATAAGGCTTATCGCCTGGGTTGGCCACGACCCTGGCCGGAGAGGGCAGTTCGTCCTGAGATCGTGTACGGTACGGGTCGAGCGGTCTTTTCGTGGTTGAAGTGTACGAGTGGCGTACGTGCGGTGTCGAGTGCGACGGTAGTGGATTGAGTTGGGTAGTGTGACCCGCTTTGGTGAGTGACACCGTTTACTTTGTTATTATTAAATAATAATATTATTCATTTATGAGTACGGTCTGACAGATTTAGACGAGAGATTTTTAATTGAAATATTAAATCTTTTAATAGTCTCGAGACCCTGCCCAGACACGTTCTGGTGTAGGGGATGATTAATTAGAGAGCCGTCTAGGCAAGGTTAATTATTACTGAAATCAGAGTTTAATAAGTCAAAAGTTCTAATCAAAGTTCAGAATAGAATATTTTGGTGAATATCTATTTTTGATTATTTAGACGTGACTGATAGCTGTAGAGGCCTGACGGCGTCAGACCTGTTTTAACAAGAGAAGTTGCACGTGGCCAATTAGAGGTCCGACTGTAATTGGTTGATTAATTAATGAATGTAATTATATCAACAGTCAACTGAATTATTTTATTACATTTGTGTTCTTGCCAATTCAACCTGGTAGAATATTTGTTTTAGTAAAATAATTTTACTGTGGCCAACATGTTAGGTAGTTTGAGTAGTTTGAGTTTGGTAGTTTGAGACCAGCTGGAACGTGTTTTGGCTTAAGTAGTTTCAGTATATCCGATCAGTAGAGTCAGTAGCTTTTATATTTACAGTCTGGACAGTAGGTCAGTCATATAAATATTACAGACTTTAATTACTGTATATTTTGTTTGACTTGTGCAACGCGGCGCTAGCGTGCGTAAGACTTTTGTCCGTGTGGGTTATAGGCCCCGAGTTTAAATTAAGACGTTGTGGGCGATATACCTCGCGTGTTCCGGTATTGCTTTGGGTAGATGGTTGGGTGTTTGGGAGATTTGAGGAGACCCACGTGAACCCGAGTTACGTCACGCTGATAGGTGTACCCCCCCCCCTTTCAGGTTTGGCCGTGATTACGACTCGCGTGCGTTGCACTTGTTTTTTGTTGATTTGTATGAGCCGGACCTGAATCAGCAGAGTGTCTGCGTGTCCCTGAGAGCCAGCGAACCCTGGAATAGCCCAGCAATTGTAGGCTGAGTCGTCTGTAGCAAACTTCCTTTGTGACAATTTTCGTTCAGGGGGAAAATTTGTCAAAACCTTAAAAACTTAGGTTTTGGAAATACGGGTGATTAAAATAGTCGCTTTGGATGTGTGGACAGCGATCCACCTAAGTTTGACATAAAATATAAAATAAATACGGCAGTGTGTCAGCATGACGTACACGTAGGATGAAAGAGTAGGACCAGAACTTTAGTACTATACCACCCAAGTTACCTTAAAAACTTAGGTTTTGGAAATATGGGTGATTAAATTAGTCGCTATGCGATGTGCGGAGAACAATTTGTCTAAGTATGACATGAAATATAATAATAAATACGGAGGTGTGCCAACATTACGTACACGTAGGGTGATAGAATAGGACCAGAACTTCTGTATTATACCACCCAAGTTACCGTAACAATTGGATATATGGGTGATTAAATTAGTCGCTATGCGATGTGCGGACAACGATTTGTATAGGTTTGACATGAAATATAAAAATAAATACGGAATTTTGGATACATGACGTACACATTGGGTGATAGAATAGGATTAGAACTATATTATTATACCACTCAGGTTATCGTCAAAACTTAGGTTTTGGAAATACGGGTGATTAAAATAGTCGCTTTGGATGTGTCGACAGCGATCCGCCTAAGTTTGACATGAAATATAAAATAAATACGGAAGTGTGCCAACATGACGTACACATAGGATATTGAATAGGTGCAGAACTTTAGTACTGTACCACCCAAGTTACCTTAAAAACTTAGGTTTTGGAAATATGGGTGATTAAATTAGTCGCTATGCGATGTGCGGACAACGATTTGTCAAAGTTTGACATGAAATATAAAAATAAATACGGAATTGTGGATACATGACGTACACATAGGGTGATAGAATAGGACCAGAACTATAGTATTATACCACTCAGGTTATCGTCAAAACTTAGGTTTTGGAAATACGGGTGATTAAAATAGTCGCTTTGGATGTGTGGACAGCGATCCGCCTAAGTTTGACATGAAATATAAAATAAATACGGAAGTGTGCCAACATGACGTACACATAGGATGATAGAATAGGTGCAGAACTTTAGTACTGTACCACCCAAGTTACCTTAAAAACTTAGGTTTTGGAGATATGGGTGATTAAATAAGTCGCTATGCGATGTGGGGACAACGATTTGTCTAAGTTTGACATGAAATATAAAAATAAATACGGAATCGTGGATACATGACGTACACATAGGGTGATAGAATAAGACCAGAACTTCTGTATTATACCACTCAACTTACCGTAAAAACTTAGGTTTTGGAAATATGGCTGATTAAAGTAGTCGCATTGAGATGTGCGGACAGCGATTAGTCAAAGTATGACATGAAAAATAAAATAAATACGGAATTGTGGATACATGACGTACACTTAGGGTGATAGAATAGGACCAGAACTTCTGTATTACACCACCCAAGTTACCGTAAAAACTTAGGTTTTTGAAATATGGGTGATTAAATTAGTCGCTATGCGATGTGCGGACAACGATTTGTCGAAGTTTGACACGAAATATAAAAAAAATACGGAGGTGTGCCAACATGACGTACACATAGGATGATAGAATAGGTCCCGAACTTTAGTACTATACCACCCAAGTTACCCAAAAAACTTAGGTTTTGGAAATTTGGGTGATTAAATTAGTCGCTATGCGATGTGCGGACAACGATTTGTCTAAGTTTGACATGAAATATAAAAATAAATACAGAGGTGTGCCAACATTACGTACACGTAGGATGAAAGAATAGGACCAGAACTTCAGTACTATACCACCCAAGTTACCTTAAAAACTAAGGTTTTGGAAATAAGGGTGATTAAATTAGTCGCTATGCGATGTGCGGACAACGATTTGTCTAAGTTTGACATGAAATATAAAAATAAATACGGAATTGTGGATACATGACGTACACATAGGGTGATAGAATAGGACCAGAACGTCTGTATTATACCACCCAAGTTACCGTAAAAACTTAGGTTTTGGAAAAATGGCTGATTAAAGTAGTCAAATTGAGATGTGCGGACAGCGATTTGTCAAAGTTTGACATAAAATATAAAATAAATACGGCAGTGTGTCAGCATGACGTACACGTAGGATGAAAGAATAGGACCAGAACTTTAGTACTATACCACCCAGGTTACCTTAAAAACTTAGGTTTTGGAAATATGGGTGATTAAATTAGTCGCTATGCGATGTGCGGACAACGATTTGTCTAAGTATGACATGAAATATAATAATAAATACGGAGGTGTGCCAACATTACGTACACGTAGGGTGATAGAATAGGACCAGAACTTCTGTATTATCCCACCCAAGTTACCGTAACAATTGGATATATGGGTGAATTAATTAGTCGCTATGCGATGTGCGGACAACGATTTGTCTAAGTTTGACATGAAATATATAAATAAATACGGAATTTTGGATACATGACGTACACATTGGGTGATAGAATAGGATTAGAACTATATTATTATACCACTCAGGTTATCGTCAAAAGTTAGGTTTTGGAAATACGGGTGATTAAAATAGTCGCTTTGGATGTGTGGACAGCGATCCGCCTAAGTTTGACATGAAATATAAAATAAATACGGAAGTGTGCCAACATGACGTACACATAGGATGATAGAATAGGTGCAGAACTTTAGTACTGTACCACCCAAGTTACCTTAAAAACTTAGGTTTTGGAAATATGGGTGATTAAATTAGTCGCTATGCGATGTGCGGACAACGATTTGTCTAAGTTTGACATGAAATATTAAAATAAATACGGAATTGTGGATACATGACGTACACATAGGGTGATAGAATAGGACCAGAACTTCTGTAAGATACCACCCAAGTTACCGTAAAAACTTAGGTTTTGGAAATATAGCTGATTAAAGTAGTCGCATTGAGATGTGCGGACAGCGATTTGTCAAAGTATGACATGAAAAATAAAATAAATACGGAAGTGTGCCAACATGACGTACACATAGGATGAAAGAATAGGACCAGAACTTCAGTACTATACCACCCAAGTTAACGTAAAAACTTAGGTTTTGGAAATATGGGTGATTAAATTAGTCGCTATGCGATGTGCGGACAACGATTTGTCGAAGTTTGACACGAAATATAAAAAAAATACGGAGGTGTGCCAACATGACGTACACATAGGATGATAGAATAGGTCCCGAACTTTAGTACTATACCACCCAATTTACCGTAAAAACTTAGGTTTTGGAAATATGGGTGATTAAATTAGTCGCTATGCGATGTGCGGACAACGATTTGTCTAAGTTTGACATGAAATATAAAAATAAATACGGAGGTGTGCCAACATTACGTACACGTAGGATGAAAGAATAGGACCAGAACTTTAGTACTATACCACCCAAGTTACCTTAAAAACTTAGGTTTTGGAAATACGGGTGATTAAATTAGTCGCTATGCGATGTGCGGACAACGATTTGTCTAAGTTTCACATGAAATATAAAAATAAATACGGAATTGTGGATACATGACGTACACATAGGGTGATAGAATAGGACAAGAACTTCTGTATTATACCACCCAAGTTACCGTAAAAACTTAGGTTTTGGAAATATGGCTGATTAAAGTAGTCGCATTGAGATGTGCGGACAGCGATTTGTCAAAGTATGACATGAAAAATAAAATAAATACGGAAGTGTGCCAACATGACGTACACATAGGATGATAGAATAGGTCCTGAAATTTAGTATTATACCACCCAAGTTACCTTAAAAACTTAGGTTTTGGAAATATGGGTGATTAAATTAGTCGCTATGCGATGTGCGGACAACGATTTGTCTAAGTTTGACATGAAATATAAAAATAAATACGGAATTGTGAATACATGACGTACACATAGGGTGATAGAATAGGACCAGAACTTCTGTATTATACCACCCAAGTTACCGTAAAAACTTAGGTTTTGGAAATATAGCTGATTAAAGTAGTCGCATTGAGATGTGCGGACAGCGATTTGTCAAAGTATGACATGAAAAATAAAATAAATACGGAAGTGTGCCAACATGACGTACACATAGGATGAAAGAATAGGACCAGAACTTTAGTACTATACCACCCAAGTTACCGTAAAAACTTAGGTTTTGGAAATATGGCTGATTAAGGTAGTCGCATTGAGATGTGCGGACAGCGATTTGTCAAAGTATGACATGAAAAATAAAAATAAATACGGAATTGTGGATACATGACGTACACATAGGGTGATAGAATAGGACCAGAACTTCTGTATTATACCACCCAAGTTAACGTAAAAACTTAGGTTTTGGAAATATGGGTGATTAAATTAGTCGCTATGCGATGTGCGGACAACGATTTGTCGAAGTTTGACACGAAATATAAAAAAAATACGGAGGTGTGCCAACATGCCGTACACATAGAATGATAGAATAGGTCCCGAACTTTAGTACTATACCACCCAATTTACCGTAAAAACTTAGGTTTTGGAAATATGGGTGATTAAATTAGTCGCTATGCGATGTGCGGACAACGATTTGTCTAAGTTTGACATGAAATATAAAAATAAATACGGAGGTGTGCCAACATTACGTACACGTAGGATGAAAGAATAGGACCAGAACTTTAGTACTATACCACCCAAGTTACCTTAAAAACTTAGGTTTTGGATATACGGGTGATTAAATTAGTCGCTATGCGATGTGCGGACAACGATTTGTCTAAGTTTCACATGAAATATAAAAATAAATACGGAATTGTGGATACATGACGTACACATAGGGTGATAGAATAGGACCAGAACTTCTGTATTATACCACCCAAGTTACCGTAAAAACTTAGGTTTTGGAAATATGGGTGATTAAATTAGTCGCTATGCGATGTGCGGACAACGATTTGTCTAAGTTTAACATGAAATATAATAATAAATACTGAATTGTGGATACATGACGTACACGTAGGATGAAAGAATAGGACCAGAACTTTAGTACTATACCACCCAAATTACCTTCAAAACTTAGGTTTTGGAAATATGGGTGATTAAATTAGTCGCTATGCGATGTGCGGACAATGATTTGTCTAAGTATGACATGAAATATAATAATAAATACGGAGTTGTGCCAACATTACTTACACGTAGGGTGATTGAATAGGACCAGAACTTCTGTATTATACCACCCAAGTTACCGTAAAAACTTAGGTTTTGGAAATATGGCTGATTAAAGTAGTCGCATTGAGATGTGCGGACAGAGATTTGTCGAAGTTTGACACGAAATATAAAAAAAATACTGGGGTGTGCCAACATGACGTACACATAGGATGATAGAATAGGTCCAGAACTTTAGTACTATACCACCCAAGTTACCTTAAAAACTTAGGTTTTGGAAATACGGGTGATTAAAATAGTCGCTCTGGATGTGTGGACAGTGATCCACCTAAGTTTGACATAAAATTTAAAATAAATACGGCAGTGTGTCAGCATGACGTACACGTAGGGTGATGAAATAGGACCAGAACTTCTGTATTATACCACCCAAGTTACCGTAAAAACTTAGGTTTTGGAAATATGGCTGATTAAAGTAGTCGCATTGAGATGTGCGGACAGCGATTTGTCAAAGTATGACATGAAAAATAAAATAAATACGGAAGTGTGCCAACATGACGTACACATAGAATGAAAGAATAGGACCAGAACTTTAGTACTATACCACCCAAGTTACCGTAAAAACTTAGGTTTTGGAAATACGGGTAATTAAAATAGTCGCATTGGATGTGTGGACAGTGATCGACCTAAGTTTGACATAAAATATAAAATAAATACGGCAGTGTGTCAGCATGACGTACACATAGGGTGATGAAATAGGACCAGAACTTCTGTATTATACTACCCAAGTTACCGTAAAAACTTAGGTTTTGGAAATATGGCTGATTAAAGTAGTTGAATGAGATGTGCGGACAGCGATTTGTCAAAGTATGACATGAAAAATAAAATAAATACGGAAGTGTGCCAACATGACGTACACATAGGATGATAGAATAGGTCCTGAAATTTAGTATTATACCACCCAAGTTACCGTAAAAACTTAGGTTTTGGAAATATGGGTGATTAAATTAGTCGCTATGCGATGTGCGGACAACGATTTGTCTAAGTTTGACATGAAATATAAAAATAAATACGGAATTTTGGATACATGACGTACACATTGGGTGATAGAATAGGATTAGAACTATATTATTATACCACTCAGGTTACCGTCAAAACTTAGGTTTTGGAAATACGGGTGATTAAAATAGTCGCTTTGGATGTGTGGACAGCGATCCACCTAAGTTTGACATAAAATATAAAATAAATACGGCAGTGTGTCAGCATGACGTACACGTAGGATGAAAGAATAGGACCAGAACTTTAGTACTATACCATCCAAGTTACCTTAAAAACTTAGGTTTTGGAAATATGGGTGATTAAATTAGTCGCTATGCGATGTGCGGACAACGATTTGTCTAAGTATGACTTGTAATATAGAAATAAATACGGAAGTGTGCCAACATTACGGTCACATAGGGTGATAGAATAGGACCAGAAAGTCTGTATTATACCACCCAAGTTACCGTAAAAACTAAGGTTTTGGAAATATGGCTGATTAAATTAGTCGCTTTGCGATGTGCGGACAGCGATTTGTCTAAGTTTGACATGAAATATAAAATAAACACGGAAGTGTGCCAGCATGACGTACACATAGGATGAAAGAATAGGACTAGAACTTTAGTACCATACCACCCTAAGTTACCTTAAAAAATTAGGTTTTGGAAATATGGGTGATTAAATTAGTCGCTATGCGATGTGCGGACAACGATTTGTCAAAGTATGACATGAAAAATAAAATAAATACGGAAGTGTGCCAACATGACGTACACATAGGATGAAAGAATAGGACCAGAACTTTAGTACTATACCACCCAAGTTACCTTAAAAACTTAGGTTTTGGAAATATGGCTGATTAAAGTAATCGCATTGAGATGTGCGGACAGCGATTTGTCAAAGTATGACATGAAAAATAAAATAAATACGGAAGTGTGCCAACATGACGTACACATAGGATGATAGAATAGGTCCTGAAATTTAGTATTGTACCACCTAAGTTACCTTAAAAACTTAGGTTTTGGAAATATGGGTGATTAAATTAGTCGCTATGCGATGTGCGGACAACGATTTGTCTAAGTTTGACATGAAATATAAAAATAAATACGGAGGTGTGCCAACATTACGTACACGTAGGGTGATAGAATAGGACAAGAACTTTTGTATTATACCACCCAAGTTACCGTAAAAACTTAGGTTTTGGAAATATGGCTGATTAAAGTAGTCGCATTGAGATGTGCGGACAGCGATTTGTCAAAGTATGACATGAAAAATAAAATAAATACGGCAGTGTGTCAGCATGACGTACACGTAGGATGAAAGAATAGGACCAGAACTTTAGTACTATACCACCCAAGTTACCTTAAAAACTTAGGTTTTGGAAATATGGGTGATTAAATTAGTCGCTATGCGATGTGCGGACAACGATTTGTCAAAGTATGACATAAAATATAATAATAAATACGGAGGTGTGCCAACATTACGTACACATAGGATGATAGAATAGGACCAGACCTTCTGTATTATACCACCAAAGTTACCGTAAAAACTTAGGTTTTGGAAATATGGGTGATTAAATTAGTCGCTATGCGATGTGCGGACAACGATTTGTCTAGTTATGACATGAAATATAATAATATATACGGAGGTGTGCCAACATTACGTACACGTAGGGTGATAGAATAGGACCAGAAATCTAGTATTATACCACCCAAGTTACCTTAAAAACTTAGGTTTTTGAAATATGGGTGATTAAATTAGTCGCTATGCGATGTGCGGACAACGATTTGTCTAAGTTTGACATGAAATGTAAAAATAAATACGGAATTGTGGATACATGACGTACACATAGGGTGATAGAATAGGACCAGAACTTCTGTATTATACCACCCAAGTTACCGTAAAAACTTAGGTTTTGGAAATATGGCTGATTAAAGTAGTCGCATTGAGATGTGCGGACAGCGATTTGTCAAAGTATGACATGAAAAATAAAATAAATACGGCAGTGTGTCAGCATGACGTACACGTAGGATGAAAGAATAGGACCAGAACTTTAGTACTATACCACCCAAGTTACCTTAAAAACTTAGGTTTTGGAAATATGGGTGATTAAATTAGTCGCTATGCGATGTGCGGACAACGATTTGTCTAAGTATGACATGAAATATAATAATAAATACGGAGGTGTGCCAACATTACGTACACGTAGGGTGATAGAATAGGACCAGAACTTCTGTATTATACCACCCAAGTTACCGTAAAAACTTAGGTTTTGGAAATATTGCTGATTAAAGTAGTCGCATTGAGATGTGCGGACAGAGATTTGTCGAAGTTTGACACGAAATATAAAAAAAATACGGAGGTGTGCCAACATGACGTACACATAGGATAAGAGAATAGGTCCTGAAATTTAGTATTATACCACCCAAGTTACCTTAAAAACTTAGGTTTTGGAAATATGGGTGATTAAATTAGTCGCTATGCGATGTGCGGACAACGATTTGTCTAAGTTTGACATGAAATATAAAAATAAATACGGAGGTGTGCCAACATTACGTACACGTAGGATGAAAGAATAGGACCAGAACTTTAGTACTATACCACCCAAGTTACCTTAAAAACTTAGGTTTTGGAAATATGGGTGATTAAATTAGTCGCTATGCGATGTGCGGACATCGATTTGTCTAAGTATGACATGAAATATAATAATAAATACGGAGGTGTGCCAACATTACGTACACGTAGGGTGATAGAATAGGACCAGAACTTCTGTATTATACCACCCAAGTTACCGTAAAAACTTAGGTTTTGGAAATATGGCTGATTAAAGTAGTCGCATTGAGATGTGCGGACAGAGATTTGTCGAAGTTTGACACGAAATATAAAAAAAATACGGAGGTGTGTCAACATGACGTACACATAGGATGATAGAATAGGTCCAGAACTTTAGTACTATACCACCCAAGTTACCGTAAAAACTTAGGTTTTGGAAATATGGCTGATTAAAGTAGTCGCATTGAGATGTGCGGACAGCGATTTGTCTAAGTTTGACATGAAATATAAAAATAAATACGGAATTGTGGATACATGACGTACACATAGGGTGAAAGAATAGGACCAGAACTTCTGTATTATACCACCCAAGTTACCGTAAAAACTTAGGTTTTGGAAATATGGGTGATTAAATTAGTCGCTATGCGATGTGCGGACAACGATTTGTCAAAGTATGACATGAAATATAAAAATAAATACGGAATTGTGGATACATGACGTACACGTAGGGTGATAGAATAGGACCAGAACTTGTGTATTATACCACCCAAGTTACCGTAAAAACTTAGGTTTTGGAAATATGGCTGATTAAAGTAGTCGCATTGAGATGTGCGGACAGCGATTTGTCAAAGTATGACATAATATATAAAAATAAATACGGAATTTTGGATACATGACGGACACATTGGGTGATAGCATAGGATTAGAACTATATTATTATATTATTATACCACTCAGGTTACCGTTAAAACTTAGGTTTTGGAAATACGGGTGATTAAAATAGTCGCTTTGGATGTGTGGACAGCGATCCACCTAAGTTTGACAAAAAATATAAAATAAATACGGCAGTGTGTCAGCATGACGTACACGTAGGATGAAAGAATAGGACCAGAACTTTAGTACTATACCACCCAAGTTACCTTAAAAACTTAGGTTTTGGAAATATGGGTGATTAAATTAGTCGCTATGCGATGTGCGGACAACGATTTGTCTAAGTATGACATGAAATATAAAAATAAATACGGAGATGTGCCAACACGTACACGTAGGGTGATAGAATATGGCTGATTAAAGTAGTCGCATTGAGATGTGCGGACAGCGATTTGTCAAAGTATGACATGAAAAATAAAATAAATACGGAAGTGTGCCAACATGACGTACACATAGGATGATAGAATAGGTCCTGAAATTTAGTATTATACCACCCAAGTTACCTTAAAAACTTAGGTTTTGGAAATATTGGTGATTAAATTAGTCGCTATGCGATGTGCGGACAACGATTTGTCTAAGTTTGACATGAAATATAAAAATAAATACGGAATTGTGGATACATGACGTACACATAGGGTGATAGAATAGGACCAGAACTTCTGTATTATACCACCCAAGTTACCGTAAAAACTTAGGTTTTGGAAATATGGGTGATTAAATTAGTCGCTATGCGATGTGCGGACAACGATTTGTCTAAGTTTGACATGAAATATAAAAATAAATACGGAATTTTGGATACATGACGGAAACATTGGGTGATAGAATAGGATTAGAACTATATTATTATACCACTCAGGTTACCGTCAAAACTTAGGTTTTGGAAATACGGGTGATTAAAATAGTCGCTTTGGATGTGTGGACAGCGATCCACCTAAGTTTGACATAAAATATAAAATAAATACGGCAGTGTGTCAGCATGACGTAAACGTAGGATGAAAGAATAGGACCAGAACTTTAGTACTATACCACCCAAGTTACCTTAAAAACTTAGGTTTTGGAAATATGGCTGATTAAAGTAGTCGCATTGAGATGTGCGGACAGCGATTTGTCAAAGTATGACATGAAAAATAAAATAAATACGGAAGTGTGCCAACATGACGTACACATAGGATGATAGAATTGGTCCAGAACTTTAGTACTATACCACCCAAGTTACCGTAAAAACTTAGGTTTTGGAAATATGGCTGATTAAAGTAGTCGCATTGAGATGTGCGGACAGCGATTTGTCAAAGTATGACATGAAAAATAAAATAAATACGGAAGTGTGCCATCATGACGTACACATAGGATGATAGAATAGGTCCTGAAATTTAGTATTATACCACCCAAGTTACCTTAAAAACCTAGGTTTTGGAAATATGGGTGATTAAATTAGTCGCTATGCGATGTGCGGACAACGATTTGTCTAAGTTTGACATGAAATATAAAAATAAATACGGAATTGTGGATACATGACGTACACATAGGGTGATAGAATAGGACCAGAACTTCTGTATTATACCACCCAAGTTACCGTAAAAACTTAGGTTTTGGAAATATGGCTGATTAAAGTAGTCGCATTGAGATGTGCGGACAGCGATTTGTCAAAGTATGACATGAAAAATAAAATAAATACGGAAGTGTGCCAACATGACGTACACATAGGATGATAGAATAGGTCCTGAAATTTAGTATTATACCACCCAAGTTACCTTAAAAACTTAGGTTTTGGAAATATGGGTGATTAAATTAGTCTCTATGCGATGTGCGGACAACGATTTGTCTAAGTTTGACATGAAATATAAAAATAAATATGGAATTGTGGATACATGACGTACACATAGGGTGATAGAATAGGACCAGAACTTCTGTATTATACCACCCAAGTTACCGTAAAAACTTAGGTTTTGGAAATATGGGTGATTAAATTAGTCGCTATGCGATGTGCGGACAACGATTTGTCTAAGTTTGACATGAAATATAAAAATAAATACGGAATTGTGGATACATGACGTACACATTGGGTGATAGAATAGGATTAGAACTATATTATTATACCACTCAGGTTACCGTCAAAACTTAGGTTTTGGAAATACGAGTGATTGAAATAGTCGCTTTGGATGTGTGGACAGCGATCCACCTAAGTTTGACATAAAATATAAAATAAATACGGCAGTGTGTCAGCATGACGTACACATAGGATGATAGAATAGGTCCTGAAATTTAGTATTATACCACCCAAGTTACCTTAAAAACTTAGGTTTTGGAAATATGGGTGATTAAATTAGTCGCTATGCGATGTGCGGACAACGATTTGTCTAAGTTTGACATGAAATATAAAAGTAAATACGGAATTGTGGATACATGACGTACACATAGGGTGATAGAATAGGACCAGAACTTCTGTATTATACCACCCAAGTTACCGTAAAAACTTAGGTTTTGGAAATATGGGTGATTAAATTAGTCGCTATGCGATGTGTGGACAACGATTTGTCTAAGTTTGACATGAAATATAAAAATAAATACGGAATTGTGGATACATGTCGTACACGTAGGGTGATAGAATAGGACCAGAACTTCTGTATTATACCACCCAAGTTACCGTAAAAACTTAGGTTTTGGAAATATGGCTGATTAAAGTAGTCGCATTGAGATGTGCGGACAGCGATTTGTCAAAGTATGACATGAAAAATAAAATAAATACGGAAGTGTGCCAACATGACGTACACATAGGATGATAGAATAGGTCCTGAAATTTAGTATTATAACACCCAAGTTACCTTAAAAACTTAGGTTTTGGAAATATGGGTGATTAAATTAGTCGCTTTGCGATGTGCGGACAACGATTTGTCTAAGTTTGACATGAAATATAAAAATAAATACGGAATTGTGGATACATGACGTACACATAGGGTGATAGAATAGGACCAGAACTTCTGTATTATACCACCCAAGTTACCGTAAAAACTTAGGTTTTGGAAATATGGGTGATTAAATTAGTCGCTATGCGATGTGCGGACAACGATTTGTCTAGTTATGACATGAAATATAATAATATATACGGAGGTGTGCCAACATTACGTACACGTAGGGTGATAGAATAGGACCAGAAATCTAGTATTATACCACCCAAGTTACCTTAAAAACTTAGGTTTTGGAAATATGGGTGATTAAATTAGTCGCTATGCGATGTGCGGACAACGATTTGTCTAAGTTTGACATGAAATATAAAAATAAATACGGAATTGTGGATACATGACGTACACATAGGGTGATAGAATAGGACCAGAACTTCTGTATTATACCACCCAAGTTACCGTAAAAACTTAGGTTTTGGAAATATGGCTGATTAAAGTAGTCGCATTGAGATGTGCGGACAGCGATTTGTCAAAGTATGACATGAAAAATAAAATAAATACGGCAGTGTGTCAGCATGACGTACACGTAGGATGAAAGAATAGGACCAGAACTTTAGTACTATACCACCCAAGTTACCTTAAAAACTTAGGTTTTGGAAATATGGGTGATTAAATTAGCCGCTATGCGACGTGCGGACAACGATTTGTCTAAGTATGACATGAAATATAATAATAAATACGGAGGTGTGCCAACATTACGTACACGTAGGGTGATAGAATAGGACCAGAACTTCTGTATTATACCACCCAAGTTACCGTAAAAACTTAGGTTTTGGAAATATTGCTGATTAAAGTAGTCGCATTGAGATGTGCGGACAGAGATTTGTCGAAGTTTGACACGAAATATAAAAAAAATACGGAGGTGTGCCAACATGACGTACACATAGGATAAGAGAATAGGTCCTGAAATTTAGTATTATACCACCCAAGTTACCTTAAAAACTTAGGTTTTGGAAATATGGGTGATTAAATTAGTCGCTATGCGATGTGCGGACAACGATTTGTCTAAGTTTGACATGAAATATAAAAATAAATACGGAGGTGTGCCAACATTACGTACACGTAGGATGAAAGAATAGGACCAGAACTTTAGTACTATACCACCCAAGTTACCTTAAAAACTTAGGTTTTGGAAATATGGGTGATTAAATTAGTCGCTATGCGATGTGCGGACATCGATTTGTCTAAGTATGACATGAAATATAATAATAAATACGGAGGTGTGCCAACATTACGTACACGTAGGGTGATAGAATAGGACCAGAACTTCTGTATTATACCACCCAAGTTACCGTAAAAACTTAGGTTTTGGAAATATGGCTGATTAAAGTAGTCGCATTGAGATGTGCGGACAGAGATTTGTCGAAGTTTGACACGAAATATAAAAAAAATACGGAGGTGTGTCAACATGACGTACACATAGGATGATAGAATAGGTCCAGAACTTTAGTACTATACCACCCAAGTTACCGTAAAAACTTAGGTTTTGGAAATATGGCTGATTAAAGTAGTCGCATTGAGATGTGCGGACAGCGATTTGTCTAAGTTTGACATGAAATATAAAAATAAATAAGGAATTGTGGATACATGACGTACACATAGGGTGATAGAATAGGACCAGAACTTCTGTATTATACCACCCAAGTTACCGTAAAAACTTAGGTTTTGGAAATATGGGTGATTAAATTAGTCGCTATGCGATGTGCGGACAACGATTTGTCAAAGTATGACATGAAATATAAAAATAAATACGGAATTGTGGATACATGACGTACACGTAGGGTGATAGAATAGGACCAGAACTTGTGTATTATACCACCCAAGTTACCGTAAAAACTTAGGTTTTGGAAATATGGCTGATTAAAGTAGTCGCATTGAGATGTGCGGACAGCGATTTGTCAAAGTATGACATGAAATATAAAAATAAATACGGAATTTTGGATACATGACGGACACATTGGGTGATAGCATAGGATTAGAACTATATTATTATATTATTATACCACTCAGGTTACCGTCAAAACTTAGGTTTTGGAAATACGGGTGATTAAAATAGTCGCTTTGGATGTGTGGACAGCGATCCACCTAAGTTTGACAAAAAATATAAAATAAATACGGCAGTGTGTCAGCATGACGTACACGTAGGATGAAAGAATAGGACCAGAACTTTAGTACTATACCACCCAAGTTACCTTAAAAACTTAGGTTTTGGAAATATGGCTGATTAAAGTAGTCGCATTGAGATGTGCGGACAGCGATTTGTCAAAGTATGACATGAAAAATAAAATAAATACGGAAGTGTGCCAACATGACGTACACATAGGATGATAGAATAGGTCCTGAAATTTAGTATTATACCACCCAAGTTACCTTAAAAACTTAGGTTTTGGAAATATTGGTGATTAAATTAGTCGCTATGCGATGTGCGGACAACGATTTGTCTAAGTTTGACATGAAATATAAAAATAAATACGGAATTGTGGATACATGACGTACACATAGGGTGATAGAATAGGACCAGAACTTCTGTATTATACCACCCAAGTTACCGTAAAAACTTAGGTTTTGGAAATATGGGTGATTAAATTAGTCGCTATGCGATGTGCGGACAACGATTTGTCTAAGTTTGACATGAAATATAAAAATAAATACGGAATTTTGGATTCATGACGGACACATTGGGTGATAGAATAGGATTAGAACTATATTATTATACCACTCAGGTTACCGTCAAAACTTAGGTTTTGGAAATACGGGTGATTAAAATAGTCGCTTTGGATGTGTGGACAGCGATCCACCTAAGTTTGACATAAAATATAAAATAAATACGGCTGTGTGTCAGCATAACGTACACGTAGGATGAAAGAATAGGACCAGAACTTTAGTACTATACGACCCAAGTTACCTTAAAAACTTAGGTTTTGGAAATATGGCTGATTCAAGTAGTCGCATTGAGATGTGCGGACAGCGATTTGTCAAAGTATGACATGAAAAATAAAATAAATACGGAAGTGTGCCAACATGACGTACACATAGGATGATAGAATAGGTCCAGAACTTTAGTACTATACCACCCAAGTTACCGTAAAAACTTAGGTTTTGGAAATATGGCTGATTAAAGTAGTCGCATTGAGATGTGCGGACAGCGATTTGTCAAAGTATGACATGAAAAATAAAATAAATACGGAAGTGTGCCAACATGACGTACACATAGGATGATAGAATAGGTCCTGAAATTTAGTATTATACCACCCAAGTTACCTTAAAAACTTAGATTTTGGAAATATGGGTGATTAAATTAGTCTCTATGCGATGTGCGGACAACGATTTGTCTAAGTTTGACATGAAATATAAAAATAAATATGGAATTGTGGATACATGACGTACACATAGGGTGATAGAATAGGACCAGAACTTCTGTATTATACCACCCAAGTTACCGTAAAAACTTAGGTTTTGGAAATATGGGTGATTAAATTAGTCGCTATGCGATGTGCGGACAACGATTTGTCAAAGTATGACATGAAATATAAAAATAAATACGGAATTGTGGATACATGACGTACACGTAGGGTGATAGAATAGGACCAGAACTTGTGTATTATACCACCCAAGTTACCGTAAAAACTTAGGTTTTGGAAATATGGCTGATTAAAGTAGTCGCATTGAGATGTGCGGACAGCGATTTGTCAAAGTATGACATGAAATATAAAAATAAATACGGAATTTTGGATACATGACGGACACATTGGGTGATAGCATAGGATTAGAACTATATTATTATATTATTATACCACTCAGGTTACCGTCAAAACTTAGGTTTTGGAAATACGGGTGATTAAAATAGTCGCTTTGGATGTGTGGACAGCGATCCACCTAAGTTTGACAAAAAATATAAAATAAATACGGCAGTGTGTCAGCATGACGTACACGTAGGATGAAAGAATAGGACCAGAACTTTAGTACTATACCACCCAAGTTACCTTAAAAACTTAGGTTTTGGAAATATGGCTGATTAAAGTAGTCGCATTGAGATGTGCGGACAGCGATTTGTCAAAGTATGACATGAAAAATAAAATAAATACGGAAGTGTGCCAACATGACGTACACATAGGATGATAGAATAGGTCCTGAAATTTAGTATTATACCACCCAAGTTACCTTAAAAACTTAGGTTTTGGAAATATTGGTGATTAAATTAGTCGCTATGCGATGTGCGGACAACGATTTGTCTAAGTTTGACATGAAATATAAAAATAAATACGGAATTGTGGATACATGACGTACACATAGGGTGATAGAATAGGACCAGAACTTCTGTATTATACCACCCAAGTTACCGTAAAAACTTAGGTTTTGGAAATATGGGTGATTAAATTAGTCGCTATGCGATGTGCGGACAACGATTTGTCTAAGTTTGACATGAAATATAAAAATAAATACGGAATTTTGGATTCATGACGGACACATTGGGTGATAGAATAGGATTAGAACTATATTATTATACCACTCAGTTTACCGTCAAAACTTAGGTTTTGGAAATACGGGTGATTAAAATAGTCGCTTTGGATGTGTGGACAGCGATCCACCTAAGTTTGACATAAAATATAAAATAAATACGGCTGTGTGTCAGCATGACGTACACGTAGGATGAAAGAATAGGACCAGAACTTTAGTACTATACGACCCAAGTTACCTTAAAAACTTAGGTTTTGGAAATATGGCTGATTCAAGTAGTCGCATTGAGATGTGCGGACAGCGATTTGTCAAAGTATGACATGAAAAATAAAATAAATACGGAAGTGTGCCAACATGACGTACACATAGGATGATAGAATAGGTCCAGAACTTTAGTACTATACCACCCAAGTTACCGTAAAAACTTAGGTTTTGGAAATATGGCTGATTAAAGTAGTCGCATTGAGATGTGCGGACAGCGATTTGTCAAAGTATGACATGAAAAATAAAATAAATACGGAAGTGTGCCAACATGACGTACACATAGGATGATAGAATAGGTCCTGAAATTTAGTATTATACCACCCAAGTTACCTTAAAAACTTAGATTTTGGAAATATGGGTGATTAAATTAGTCTCTATGCGATGTGCGGACAACGATTTGTCTAAGTTTGACATGAAATATAAAAATAAATATGGAATTGTGGATACATGACGTACACATAGGGTGATAGAATAGGACCAGAACTTCTGTATTATACCACCCAAGTTACCGTAAAAACTTAGGTTTTGGAAATATGGGTGATTAAATTAGTCGCTATGCGATGTGCGGACAACGATTTGTCTAAGTTTGACATGAAATATAAAAATAAATACGGAATTTTGGATACATGACGTACACATTGGGTGATAGAATAGGATTAGAACTATATTATTATACCACTCAGGTTACCGTCAAAACTTAGGTTTTGGAAATACGAGTGATTGAAATAGTCGCTTTGGATGTTTGGACAGCGATCCACCTAAGTTTGACATAAAATATAAAATAAATACGGCAGTGTGTCAGCATGACGTACACATAGGATGATAGAATAGGTCCTGAAATTTAGTATTATACCACCCAAGTTACCTTAAAAACTTAGGTTTTGGAAATATGGGTGATTAAATTAGTCGCTATGCGATGTGCGGACAACGATTTGTCTAAGTTTGACATGAAATATAAAAATAAATACGGAATTGTGGATATATGACGTACACATAGGGTGATAGAATAGGACCAGAACTTCTGTATTATACCACCCAAGTTACCGTAAAAACTTAGGTTTTGGAAATATGGGTGATTAAATTAGTCGCTATGCGATGTGTGGACAACGATTTGTCTAAGTTTGACATGAAATATAAAAATAAATACGGAATTGTGGATACATGTCGTACACGTAGGGTGATAGAATAGGACCAGAACTTCTGTATTATACCACCCAAGTTACCGTAAAAACTTAGGTTTTGGAAATATGGCTGATTAAAGTAGTCGCATTGAGATGTGCGGACAGCGATTTGTCAAAGTATGACATGAAAAATAAAATAAATACGGAAGTGTGCCAACATGACGTACACATAGGATGATAGAATAGGTCCTGAAATTTAGTATTATAACACCCAAGTTACCTTAAAAACTTAGGTTTTGGAAATATGGGTGATTAAATTAGTCGCTTTGCGATGTGCGGACAACGATTTGTCTAAGTTTGACATGAAATATAAAAATAAATACGGAATTGTGGATACATGACGTACACATAGGGTGATAGAATAGGACCAGAACTTCTGTATTATACCACCCAAGTTACCGTAAAAACTTAGGTTTTGGAAATATGGGTGATTAAATTAGTCGCTATGCGATGTGCGGACAACGATTTGTCTAAGTATGACATGAAATATAATAATGAATACGGAGGTGTGCCAACATTACGTACACGTAGGGTAATAGAATAGGACCAGAACTTCTGTAATATACCACCCAAGTTACCGTAAAAACTTAGGTTTTGGATATATGGCTGATTAAAGTAGTTGCATTGAGATGTGCGGACGGAGATTTGTCGAAGTTTGACACGATATATAAAAAAAAACGGAGGTGTGCCAACATGACGTACACATAGGATGATAGAATAGGTCCAGAACTTTAGTACTATACCACCCAAGTTACCTTAAAAACTTAGGTTTTGGAAATACGGGTGATTAAAATAGTCGCTTTGGATGTGTGGACAGTGATCCACCTAAGTTTGACATAAAATATAAAATAAATACGGCAGTGTGTCAGCATGACGTACACGTAGGGTGATGAAATAGGACCAGAACTTCTGTATTATACCACCCAAGTTACCGTAAAAACTTAGGTTTTGGAAATATGGCTGATTAAAGTAGTCGCATTGAGATGTGCGGACAGAGATTTGTCGAAGTGTGACACGAAATATAAAAAAAATACGGAGGTGTGCCAACATGACGTACACATAGGATGATAGAATAGGTCCAGAACTTTAGTACTATACCACCCAAGTTACCTTAAAAACTTAGGTTTTGGAAATACGGGTGATTAAATTAGTCGCTATGCGATGTGCGGACAACGATTTGTCTAAGTTTGACGTGAAATATAAAAATAATTACGGAATTGTGGATACATGACGTACACATAGGGTGATAGAATAGGACCAGAACTTCTGTATTATACCACCCAAGTTACCGTAAAAACTTAGGTTTTGGAAATATGGGTGATTAAATTAGTCGCTATGCGATGTGCGGACAACGATTTGTCTAAGTTTTACATGAAATATAAAAATAAATACGGAATTGTGGATACATGACGTACACATAGGGTGATAGAATAGGACCAGAACTTCTGTATTATACCACCCAAGTTACCGTAATCACTTAGGTTTTGGAAATATGGGTGATTAAATTAGTCGCTATGCGATGTGCGGACAACGATTTGTCTAAGTATGACATGAAATATAATAATAAATACGGAGGTGTGCCAACATTACGTACACGTAGGGTGATAGAATAGGACCAGAACTTCTGTATTATACCACCCAAGTTACCGTAAAAACTTAGGTTTTGGAAATATGGCTGATTAAAGTAGTCGCATTGAGATGTGCGGACAGCGATTTGTCAAAGTATGACATGAAAAATAAAATAAATACGGAAGTGTGCCAACATGACGTACACATAGGATGATAGAATAGGTCCTGAAATTTAGTATTATACCACCCAAGTTACCTTAAAAACTTAGGTTTTGGAAATATGGGTGATTAAATTAGTCGCTATACGATGTGCGGACAACGATTTGTCTAAGTTTGACACGAAATATAAAAATAATACCGAGGTGTGCCAACATGACGTACACATAGCATGATAGAATAGGTCAAGAACCTTAGTACTATACCACCCAAGTTACCTTAAAAACTTAGGTTTTGGAAATACGGGTGATTAAAATAGTCGCTTTGGATGTGTGGACAGTGATCCACCTAAGTTTGACATAAAATATAAAATAAATACGGCAGTGTGCCAACATGACGTACACATAGGATGATAGAATAGGTCCTGAAATTTAGTATTATACCACCCAAGTTACCTTAAAAACTTAGGTTTTTGGAAATATGGGTGATTAAATTAGTCGCTATGCGATGTGCGGACAACGATTTGTCTAAGTTTGACATGAAATATAAAAATAAATACGGAATTGTGGATACATGACGTACACGTAGGGTGATAGAATAGGACCAGAACTTCTGTATTATACCACCCAAGTTACCGTAAAAACTTAGGTTTTGGAAATATGGCTGATTAAAGTAGTCGCATTGAGATGTGCGGACAGCGATTTGTCAAAGTATGACATGAAAAATAAAATAAATACGGAAGTGTGCCAACATGACGTACACATAGGATGATAGAATAGGACCAGAACTTCTGTATTATACCACCCAAGTTACCGTAAAAACCTAGGTTTTGGAAATATGGGTGATTAAATTAGTCGCTATGCGATGTGCGGACAGAGATTTGTCGAAGTTTGACACGAAATATAAAAAAAATACGGAGGTGTGGATACATGACGTACACATAGGGTGATAGAATAGGACCAGAACTTCTGTATTATACCACCCAAGTTACCGTAAAAACTTAGGTTTTGGAAATATGGGTGATTAAATTAGTCGCTATGCGATGTGCGGACAACGATTTGTCTAAGTTTGACATGAAATATAAAAATAAATACGGAATTGTGGATACATGACGTACACATAGGGTGATAGAATAGGACCAGAACTTCTGTATTATACCACCCAAGTTACCGTAAAAACTTAGGTTTTGGAAATATGGGTGATTAAATTAGTCGCTATGCGATGTGCGGACAACGATTTGTCTAAGTTTGACATGAAATATAAAAATAAATACGGAATTGTGGATACATGACGTACACATAGGGTGATAGAATAGGACCAGAACTTCTGTATTATACCACCCAAGTTACCGTAAAAACCTAGGTTTTGGAAATATGGGTGATTAAATTAGTCGCTATGCGATGTGCGGACAACGATTTGTCTAAGTATGACATGAAATATAATAATAAATACGGAGGTGTGCCAACATTACGTACTCGTAGGGTGATAGAATAGGACCAAAACTTGTGTATTATACCACCCAAGTTACCGTTAAAACTTAGGTTTCGGAAATATGGCTGATTAAAGTAGTCGCATTGAGATGTGCGGACAGCGATTTGTCAAAGTATGACATGAAAAATAAAATAAATACGGAAGTGTGCCAACATGACGTACACATAGGATGATAGAATAGGTCCAGAACTTTAGTACTATCCACCCAAGTTACCTTAAAACTTAGGTTTTGGAAATACGGGTGATTAAAATAGTCGCTTTGGATATGTGGACAGTGATCCACCTAAGTTTGACATAAAATATAAAATAAATACGGCAGTGTGTCAGCATGACGTACACGTAGGGTGATGAAATAGGACCAGAACTTCTGTATTATACCACCCAAGTTACCGTAAAAACTTAGGTTTTGGAAATATGGCTGATTAAAGTAGTCGCATTGAGATGTGCGGACAGAGATTTGTCGAAGTTTGACACGAAATATAAAAAAAATTCGGAGGTGTGCCAACATGACGTACACATAGGATGATAGAATAGGTCCAGAACTTTAGTACTATACCACCCAAGTTACCTTAAAAACTTAGGTTTTGGAAATATGGGTGATTAAATTAGTCGCTATGCGATGTGCGGACAACGATTTGTCTAAGTTTGACATGAAATATAAAAATAAATACGGAATTGTGGATACATGACGTACACATAGGGTGATAGAATAGGACCAGAACTTCTGTATTATACCACCCAATTTACCGTAAAAACTTAGGTTTTGGAAATATGGGTGATTAAATTAGTCGCTAAGCGATGTGCGGACAACGATTTGTTAAATTTTGACATGAAATATAAAAATAAATACGGAATTGTGGATACATGACGTACACGTAGGGTGATAGAATAGGACCAGAACTTCTGTATTATACCACCCAAGTTACCGTAAAATCTTAGGTTTTGGAAATATGGCTGATTAAAGTAGTCGCATTGAGATGTGCGGACAGCGATTTGTCAAAGTATGACATGAAAAATAAAATAAATACGGAAGTGTGCCAACATGACGTACACATAGGATGATAGAATAGGTCCTGAAATTTAGTATTATACCACCCAAGTTACCTTAAAAACTTAGGTTTTGGAAATATGGGTGATTAAATTAGTCGCTATGCGATGTGCGGACAACGATTTGTCTAAGTTTGACATGAAATATAAAAATAAATACGAAATTGTGGATACATGACGTACACATAGGGTGATAGAATAGGACCAGAACTTCTGTATTATACCACCCAAGTTACCGTAAAAACCTAGGTTTTGGAAATATGGGTGATTAAATTAGTCGCTATGCGATGTGCGGACAACGATTTGTCTAAGTATGACATGAAATATAATAATAAATACGGAGGTGTGCCAACATTACGTACACGTAGGGTGATAGAATAGGACCAAAACTTCTGTATTATACCACCCAAGTTACCGTAAAAACTTAGGTTTTGGAAATATGGCTGATTAAAGTAGTCGCATTGAGATGTGCGGACAGAGATTTGTCGAAGTTTGACACGAAATATAAAAAAAAAACGGAGGTGTGCCAACATGACGTAC
The DNA here is from genome assembly GCA_035578135.1 of Flexamia atlantica. Lineage (NCBI taxonomy): Eukaryota > Metazoa > Arthropoda > Insecta > Hemiptera > Cicadellidae > Flexamia > Flexamia atlantica. The sequence goes on from JAQJVK010000181.1 coordinate 97,677, forward strand.
ACATAGGATGATAGAATAGGTCCAGAACTTTAGTACTATACCACCCAAGTTACCTTAAAAACTTAGGTTTTGGAAATACGGGTGATTAAAATAGTCGCTTTGGATGTGTGGACAGTGATCCACCTAAGTTTGACATAAAATATAAAATAAATACGGCAGTGTGTCAGCATGACGTACACGTAGGGTGATGAAATAGGACCAGAACTTCTGTATTATACCACCCAAGTTACCGTAAAAACTTAGGTTTTGGAAATGTGGCTGATTAAAGTAGTCGCATTGAGATGTGCGGACAGAGATTTGTCGAAGTTTGACACGAAATATAAAAAAAAATACGGAGGTGTGCCAACATGACGTACACATAGGATGATAGAATAGGTCCAGAACTATAGTACTATACCACCCAAGTTACCTTAAAAACTTAGGTTTTGGAAATACGGGTGATTAAATTAGTCGCTATGCGATGTGCGGACAACGATTTGTCTAAGTTTGACATGAAATATAAAAATAAATACGGAATTGTGGATACATGACGTACACATAGGGTGATAGAATAGGACCAGAACTTCTGTATTATACCACCCAAGTTACCGTAAAAACTTAGGTTTTGGAAATATGGGTGATTAAATTAGTCGCTATGCGATGTGCGGACAACGATTTGTTAAAGTTTGACATGAAATATAAAAATAAATACGGAATTGTGGATACATGACGTACACGTAGGGTGATAGAATAGGACCAGAACTTCTGTATTATACCACCCAAGTTTCCGTAAAAACTTAGGTTTTGGAAATATGGCTGATTAAAGTAGTCGCATTGAGATGTGCGGACAGCGATTTGTCAAAGTATGACATGAAAAATAAAATAAATACGGAAGTGTGCCAACATGACGTACACATAGGATGATAGAATAGGTCCTGAAATTTAGTATTATACCACCCAAGTTACCTTAAAAACTTAGGTTTTGGAGATATGGGTGATTAAATTAGTCGCTATGCGATGTGCGGACAACGATTTGTCTAAGTTTGACATGAAATATAAAAATAAATACGGAATTGTGGATACATGACGTACACATAGGGTGATAGAATAGGACCAGAACTTCTGTATTATACCACCCAAGTTACCGTAAAAACTTAGGTTTTAGAAATATGGGTGATTAAATTAGTCGCTATGCGATGTGCGGACAACGATTTGTCTAAGTATGACATGAAATATAATAATAAATACGGAGGTGTGCCAACATTACGTACACGTAGGGTAATAGAAAAGGACCAGAACTTCTGTATTATACTACCCAAGTTACCGTAAAAACTTAGGTTTTGGAAATATGGCTGATTAAAGTAGTCGCATTGAGATGTGCGGACGGAGATTTGTCGAAGTTTGACACGAAATATAAAAAAAACGGAGGTGTGCCAACATGACGTACACATAGGATGATAGAATAGGTCCAGAACTTTAGTACTATACCACCTAAGTTACCTTAAAAACTTAGGTTTTGGAAATACGGGTGATTAAAATAGTCGCTTTGGATGTGTGGACAGTGATCCACCTAAGTTTGACATAAAATATAAAATAAATACGGCAGTGTGTCAGCATGACGTACACGTAGGGTGATGAAATAGGACCAGAACTTCTGTATTATACCACCCAAGTTACCGTAAAAACTTAGGTTTTGGAAATATGGCTGATTAAAGTAGTCGCATTGAGATGTGCGGACAGAGATTTGTCGAAGTTTGACACGAAATATAAAAAAAATACGGAGGTGTGCCAACATGACGTACACATAGGATGATAGAATAGGTCCAGAACTTTAGTACTATACCACCCAAGTTATCTTAAAAACTTAGGTTTTGGAAATACGGGCGATTAAATTAGTCGCTATGCGTTGTGCGGTCAACGATTTGTCTAAGTTTGACATGAAATATAAAAATAATTACGGAATTGTGGATACATGACGTACACATAGGGTGATAGAATAGGACCAGAACTTCTGTATTATACCACCCAAGTTACCGTAAAAACCTAGGTTTTGGAAATATGGGTGATTAAATTAGTCGCTTTGCGATGTGCGGACAACGATTTGTCTAAGTATGACATGAAATATAATAATAAATACGGAGGTGTGCCAACATTACGTACACGTAGGGTGATAGAATAGGACCAAAACTTCTGTATTATACCACCCAAGTTACCGTAAAAACTTAGGTTTTGGAAATATGGCTGATTAAAGTAGTCGCATTGAGATGTGCGGACAGAGATTTGTCGAAGTTTGACACGAAATATAAAAAAAAAACGGAGGTGTGCCAACATGACGTACACATAGGATGATAGAATAGGTCCAGAACTTTAGTACTATACCACCCAAGTTACCTTAAAAACTTAGGTTTTGGAAATACGGGTGATTAAAATAGTCGCTTTGGATGTGTGGACAGTGATCCACCTAAGTTTGACATAAAATATAAAATAAATACGGCAGTGTGTCAGCATGACGTACACGTAGGGTGATGAAATAGGACCAGAACTTCTGTATTATACCACCCAAGTTACCGTAAAAACTTAGGTTTTGGAAATATGGCTGATTAAAGTAGTCGCATTGAGATGTGCGGACAGAGATTTGTCGAAGTTTGACACGAAATACAAAAAAAATACGGAGGTGTGCCAACATGACGTACACATAGGATGATAGAATAGGTCCAGAACTTTAGTACTATACCACCCAAGTTACCTTAAAAACTTAGGTTTTGGAAATACGGGCGATTAAATTAGTCGCTATGCGTTGTGCGGTCAACGATTTGTCTAAGTTTGACATGAAATATAAAAATAATTACGGAATTGTGGATACATGACGTACACATAGGGTGATAGAATAGGACCAGAACTTCTGTATTATACCACCCAAGTTACCGTAAAAACCTAGGTTTTGGAAATATGGGTGATTAAATTAGTCGCTATGCGATGTGCGGACAACGATTTGTCTAAGTATGACATGAAATATAATAATAAATACGGAGGTGTGCCAACATTACGTACACGTAGGGTGATAGAATAGGACCAAAACTTCTGTATTATACCACCCAAGTTACCGTAAAAACTTAGGTTTTGGAAATATGGCTGATTAAAGTAGTCGCATTGAGATGTGCGGACAGAGATTTGTCGAAGTTTGACACGAAATATAAAAAAAAAAACGGAGGTGTGCCAACATGACGTACACATAGGATGATAGAATAGGTCCAGAACTTTAGTACTATACCACCCAAGTTACCTTAAAAACTTAGGTTTTGGAAATACGGGTGATTAAAATAGTCGCTTTGGATGTGTGGACAGTGATCCACCTAAGTTTGACATAAAATATAAAATAAATACGGCAGTGTGTCAGCATGACGTACACGTAGGGTGATGAAATAGGACCAGAACTTCTGTATTATACCACCCAAGTTACCGTAAAAACTTAGGTTTTGGAAATATGGCTGATTAAAGTAGTCGCATTGAGATGTGCGGACAGAGATTTGTCGAAGTTTGACACGAAATATAAAAAAAATACGGAGGTGTGCCAACATGACGTACACATAGGATGATAGAATAGGTCCAGAACTATAGTACTATACCACCCAAGTTACCTTAAAAACTTAGGTTTTGGAAATACGGGTGATTAAATTAGTCGCTATGCGATGTGCGGACAACGATTTGTCTAAGTTTGACATGAAATATAAAAATAAATACGGAATTGTGGATACATGACGTACACATAGGGTGATAGAATAGGACCAGAACTTCTGTATTATACCACCCAAGTTACCGTAAAAACTTAGGTTTTGGAAATATGGGTGATTAAATTAGTCGCTATGCGATGTGCGGACAACGATTTGTTAAAGTTTGACATGAAATATAAAAATAAATACGGAATTGTGGATACATGACGTACACGTAGGGTGATAGAATAGGACCAGAACTTCTGTTTTATACCACCCAAGTTTCCGTAAAAACTTAGGTTTTGGAAATATGGCTGATTAAAGTAGTCGCATTGAGATGTGCGGACAGCGATTTGTCAAAGTATGACATGAAAAATAAAATAAATACGGAAGTGTGCCAACATGACGTACACATAGGATGATAGAATAGGTCCTGAAATTTAGTATTATACCACCCAAGTTACCTTAAAAACTTAGGTTTTGGAAATATGGGTGATTAAATTAGTCGCTATGCGATGTGCGGACAACGATTTGTCTAAGTTTGACATGAAATATAAAAATAAATACGGAATTGTGGATACATGACGTACACATAGGGTGATAGAATAGGACCAGAACTTCTGTATTATACCACCCAAGTTACCGTAAAAACTTAGGTTTTGGAAATATGGGTGATTAAATTAGTCGCTATGCGATGTGCGGACAACGATTTGTCTAAGTATGACATGAAATATAATAATAAATACGGAGGTGTGCCAACATTACGTACACGTAGGGTAATAGAAAAGGACCAGAACTTCTGTATTATACTACCCAAGTTACCGTAAAAACTTAGGTTTTGGAAATATGGCTGATTAAAGTAGTCGCATTGAGATGTGCGGACGGAGATTTGTCGAAGTTTGACACGAAATATAAAAAAAACGGAGGTGTGCCAACATGACGTACACATAGGATGATAGAATAGGTCCAGAACTTTAGTACTATACCACCTAAGTTACCTTAAAAACTTAGGTTTTGGAAATACGGGTGATTAAAATAGTCGCTTTGGATGTGTGGACAGTGATCCACCTAAGTTTGACATAAAATATAAAATAAATACGGCAGTGTGTCAGCATGACGTACACGTAGGGTGATGAAATAGGACCAGAACTTCTGTATTATACCACCCAAGTTACCGTAAAAACTTAGGTTTTGGAAATATGGCTGATTAAAGTAGTCGCATTGAGATGTGCGGACAGAGATTTGTCGAAGTTTGACACGAAATATAAAAAAAATACGGAGGTGTGCCAACATGACGTACACATAGGATGATAGAATAGGTCCAGAACTTTAGTACTATACCACCCAAGTTACCTTAAAAACTTAGGTTTTGGAAATACGGGCGATTAAATTAGTCGCTATGCGTTGTGCGGTCAACGATTTGTCTAAGTTTGACATGAAATATAAAAATAATTACGGAATTGTGGATACATGACGTACACATAGGGTGATAGAATAGGACCAGAACTTCTGTATTATACCACCCAAGTTACCGTAAAAACTTAGGTTTTGGAAATATGGGTGATTAAATTAGTCGCTATGCGATGTGCGGACAACGATTTGTCTAAGTTTGACATGAAATATAAAAATAAATACGGAATTGTGGATACATAACGTACACATAGGGTGATAGAATAGGACCAGAACTTCTTTATTATACCACCCAAGTTACCGTGAAAACTTAGGTTTTGGAAATATGGGTGATTAAATTAGTCGCTATGCGATGTGCGGACAACGATTTGTCTAAGTATGACATGAAATATAATAATAAATACGGAGGTGTGCCAACATTACGTACACGTAGGGTGATAGAATAGGACCAGAACTTCTGTATTATACCACCCAAGTTACCGTAAAAACTTAGGTTTTGGAAATATGGCTGATTAAAGTAGTCGCATTGAGATGTGCGGACAGAGATTTGTCGAAGTTTGACACGAAATATAAAAAAAATACGGAGGTGTGCCAACATGACGTACACATAGGATGATAGAATAGGTCCAGAACTATAGTACTATACCACCCAAGTTACCTTAAAAACTTAGGTTTTGGAAATACGGGTGATTAAATTAGTCGCTATGCGATGTGCGGACAACGATTTGTCTAAGTTTGACATGAAATATAAAAATAAATACGGAATTGTGGATACATGACGTACACATAGGGTGATAGAATAGGACCAGAACTTCTGTATTATACCACCCAAGTTACCGTAAAAACTTAGGTTTTGGAAATATGGGTGATTAAATTAGTCGCTATGCGATGTGCGGACAACGATTTGTTAAAGTTTGACATGAAATATAAAAATAAATACGGAATTGTGGATACATGACGTACACGTAGGGTGATAGAATAGGACCAGAACTTCTGTATTATACCACCCAAGTTTCCGTAAAAACTTAGGTTTTGGAAATATGGCTGATTAAAGTAGTCGCATTGAGATGTGCGGACAGCGATTTGTCAAAGTATGACATGAAAAATAAAATAAATACGGAAGTGTGCCAACATGACGTACACATAGGATGATAGAATAGGTCCTGAAATTTAGTATTATACCACCCAAGTTACCTTAAAAACTTAGGTTTTGGAAATATGGGTGATTAAATTAGTCGCTATGCGATGTGCGGACAACGATTTGTCTAAGTTTGACATGAAATATAAAAATAAATACGGAATTGTGGATACATGACGTACACATAGGGTGATAGAATAGGACCAGAACTTCTGTATTATACCACCCAAGTTACCGTAAAAACTTAGGTTTTGGAAATATGGGTGATTAAATTAGTCGCTATGCGATGTGCGGACAACGATTTGTCTAAGTATGACATGAAATATAATAATAAATACGGAGGTGTGCCAACATTACGTACACGTAGGGTAATAGAAAAGGACCAGAACTTCTGTATTATACTACCCAAGTTACCGTAAAAACTTAGGTTTTGGAAATATGGCTGATTAAAGTAGTCGCATTGAGATGTGCGGACGGAGATTTGTCGAAGTTTGACACGAAATATAAAAAAAACGGAGGTGTGCCAACATGACGTACACATAGGATGATAGAATAGGTCCAGAACTTTAGTACTATACCACCTAAGTTACCTTAAAAACTTAGGTTTTGGAAATACGGGTGATTAAAATAGTCGCTTTGGATGTGTGGACAGTGATCCACCTAAGTTTGACATAAAATATAAAATAAATACGGCAGTGTGTCAGCATGACGTACACGTAGGGTGATGAAATAGGACCAGAACTTCTGTATTATACCACCCAAGTTACCGTAAAAACTTAGGTTTTGGAAATATGGCTGATTAAAGTAGTCGCATTGAGATGTGCGGACAGAGATTTGTCGAAGTTTGACACGAAATATAAAAAAAATACGGAGGTGTGCCAACATGACGTACACATAGGATGATAGAATAGGTCCAGAACTTTAGTACTATACCACCCAAGTTACCTTAAAAACTTAGGTTTTGGAAATACGGGCGATTAAATTAGTCGCTATGCGTTGTGCGGTCAACGATTTGTCTAAGTTTGACATGAAATATAAAAATAATTACGGAATTGTGGATACATGACGTACACATAGGGTGATAGAATAGGACCAGAACTTCTGTATTATACCACCCAAGTTACCGTAAAAACTTAGGTTTTGGAAATATGGGTGATTAAATTAGTCGCTATGCGATGTGCGGACAACGATTTGTCTAAGTTTGACATGAAATATAAAAATAAATACGGAATTGTGGATACATAACGTACACATAGGGTGATAGAATAGGACCAGAACTTCTTTATTATACCACCCAAGTTACCGTGAAAACTTAGGTTTTGGAAATATGGGTGATTAAATTAGTCGCTATGCGATGTGCGGACAACGATTTGTCTAAGTATGACATGAAATATAATAATAAATACGGAGGTGTGCCAACATTACGTACACGTAGGGTGATAGAATAGGACCAGAACTTCTGTATTATACCACCCAAGTTACCGTAAAAACTTAGGTTTTGTAAATATGGCTGATTATAGTAGTCGCATTGAGATGTGCGGACAGAGATTTGTCGAAGTTTGACACGAAATATAAAAAAATACGGAGGTGTGCCAACATGACGTACACATAGGATGATAGAATAGGTCCAGAACTTTAGTACTATACCACCCAAGTTACCTTAAAAACTTAGGTTTTGGAAATACGGGTGATTAAAATAGTCGCTTTGGATGTGTGGACAGCGATCCACCTAAGTTTGACATAAAATATAAAATAAATACGGCAGTGTGTCAGCATGACGTACACGTAGGATGAAAGAATAGGACCAGAACTTCTGTATTATACCACCCAAGTTACCGTAAAAACTTAGGTTTTGGAAATATGGCTGATTAAAGTAGTCGCATTGAGATGTGCGGACAGAGATTTGTCGAAGTTTGACACGAAATATAAAAAAATACGGAGGTGTGCCAACATGACGTACACATAGGATGATAGAATAGGTCCAGAACTTTAGTATTATACCACCCAAGTTACCTTAAAAACTTAGGTTTTGGAAATATGGGTGATTAAATTAGTCGCTATGCGATGTGCGGATAACGATTTGTCTAAGTTTGATACGAAATATAAAAAAATACGGAGGTGTGCCAACATGACGTACACATAGGATGATAGAATAGGTCCAGAACTTTAGTACTATACCACCCAAGTTATCGGACAACGATTTGTCTAAGTTTGACATGAAATATAAAAATAAATACGGAATTGTGGATACATGACGTACACATAGGGTGATAGAATTGGACCAGAACTTCTGTATTATACCACCCAAGTTACCGTAAAAACTTAGGTTTTGGAAATATGGGTGATTAAATTAGTCGATATGCGATGTGCGGACAACGATTTGTTAAAGTTTGACATGAAATATAAAAATAAATACGGAATTGTGGATACATGACGTAAACGTAGGGTGATAGAATAGGACCAGAACTTCTGTATTATACCACCCAAGTTACCGTAAAAACTTAGGTTTTGGAAATAAGGCTGATTAAAGTAGTCGCATTGAGATGTGCGGACAGCGATTTGTCAAAGTATGACATGAAAAATAAAATAAATACGGAAGTGTGCCAACATGACGTACACATAGGATGATAGAATAGGTCCTGAAATTTAGTATTATACCACCCAAGTTACCTTAAAAACTTAGGTTTTGGAAATATGGGTGATTAAATTAGTCGCTATGCGATGTGCGGACAACGATTTGTCTAAGTTTGACATGAAATATAAAAATAAATACGGAATTGTGGATACATGACGTACACATAGGGTGATAGAATAGGACCAGAACTTCTGTATTATACCACCCAAGTTACCGTAAAAACTTAGGTTTTGGAAATATGGGTGATTAAATTAGTCGCTATGCGACGTGCGGACAACGATTTGTCTAAGTATGACATGAAATATAATAATAAATACGGAGGTGTGCCAACATTACGTACACGTAGGGTAATAGAATAGGACCAGAACTTCTGTATTATACTACCCAAGTTACCGTAAAAACTTAGGTTTTGGAAATATGGCTGATTAAAGTAGTCGCATTGAGATGTGCAGACGGAGATTTGTCGAAGTTTGACACGAAATATAAAAAAAACGGAGGTGTGCCAACATGACGTACACATAGGATGATAGAATGGGTCCAGAACTTTAGTACTATACCACCTAAGTTACCTTAAAAACTTAGGTTTTGGAAATACGGGTGATTAAAATAGTCGCTTTGGATGTGTGGACAGTGATCCACCTAAGTTTGACATAAAATATAAAATAAATACGGCAGTGTGTCAGCATGACGTACACGTAGGGTGATGAAATAGGACCAGAACTTCTGTATTATACCACCCAAGTTACCGTAAAAACTTAGGTTTTGGAAATATGGCTGATTAAAGTAGTCGCATTGAGATGTGCGGACAGAGATTTGTCGAAGTTTGACACGAAATATAAAAAAAATACGGAGGTGTGCCAACATGACGTACACATAGGATGATAGAATAGGTCCAGAACTTTAGTACTATACCACCCAAGTTACCTTAAAAACTTAGGTTTTGGAAATACGGGCGATTAAATTAGTCGCTATGCGATGTGCGGACAACGATTTGTCTAAGTTTGACATGAAATATAAAAATAATTACGGAATTGTGGATACATGACGTACACATAGGGTGATAGAATAGGACCAGAACTTCTGTATTATACCACCCAAGTTACCGTAAAAACTTAGGTTTTGTAAATATGGCTGATTATAGTAGTCGCATTGAGATGTGCGGACAGAGATTTGTCGAAGTTTGACACGAAATATAAAAAAAATACGGAGGTGTGCCAACATGACGTACACATAGGATGATAGAATAGGTCCAGAATCTTAGTACTATACCACCCAAGTTACCTTAAAAACTTAGGTTTTGGAAATATGGCTGATTAAAGTAGTCGCATTGAGATGTGCGGACAGAGATTTGTCGAAGTTTGACACGAAATATAAAAAAATACGGAGGTGTGCCAACATGACGTACACATAGGATGATAGAATAGGTCCAGAACTTTAGTATTATACCACCCAAGTTATCGGACAACGATTTGTCTAAGTTTGACATGAAATATAAAAATAAATACGGAATTGTGGATACATGACGTACACATAGGGTGATAGAATAGGACCAGAACTTCTGTATTATACCACCCAAGTTACCGTAAAACCTTAGGTTTTGGAAATATGGGTGATTAAATTAGTCGATATGCGATGTGCGGACAACGATTTGTTAAAGTTTGACATGAAATATAAAAATAAATACGGAATTGTGGATACATGACGTACACGTAGGGTGATAGAATAGGACCAGAACTTCTGTATTATACCACCCAAGTTACCGTAAAAACTTAGGTTTTGGAAATATGGCTGATTAAAGTAGTCGCATTGAGATGTGCAGACAGCGATTTGTCAAAGTATGACATGAAAAATAAAATAAATACGGAAGTGTGCCAACATGACGTACACATAGGATGATAGAATAGGTCCTGAAATTTAGTATTATACCACCCAAGTTACCTTAAAAACTTAGGTTTTGGAAATATGGGTGATTAAATTAGTCGCTATGCGATGTGCGGACAACGATTTGTCTAAGTTTGACATGAAATATAATAATAAATACGGAGGTGTGCCAACATTACGTACACGTAGGGTGATAGAATAGGACCAGAACTTCTGTATTATACCACCCAAGTTACCGTAAAAACTTAGGTTTTGGAAATATGGCTGATTAAAGTAGTCGCATTGAGATGTGCGGACAGAGATTTGTCGAGGTTTGACACGAAATATAAAAAAAATACGGAATTGTGGATACATGACGTACACATAGGGTGATAGAATAGGACCAGAACTTCTGTATTATACCACCCAAGTTACCGTAAAAACTTAGGTTTTGGAAATATGGGTGATTAAATTAGTCGCTATGCGATGTGCGGACAACGATTTGTCTAAGTATGACATGAAATATAATAATAAATACGGAGGTGTGCCAACATTACGTACACGTAGGGTGATAGAATAGGACCAGAACTTTAGTATTATACCACCCAAGTTACCGTAAAAACTTAGGTTTTGTAAATATGGCTGATTATAGTAGTCGAATTGAGATGTGCGGACAGAGATTTGTCGAAGTTTGACACGAAATATAAAAAAATACGGAGGTGTGCCAACATGACGTACACATAGGATGATAGAATAGGTCCAGAACTTTAGTACTATACCACCCAAGTTACCTTAAAAACTTAGGTTTTGGAAATACGGGTGATTAAAATAGTCGCTTTGGATGTGTGGACAGCGATCCACCTAAGTTTGACATAAAATATAAAATAAATACGGCAGTGTGTCAGCATGACGTACACGTAGGGTGATAAAATAGGACCAGAACTTCTGTATTATACCACCCAAGTTACCGTAAAAACATAGGTTTTGGAAATATGGCTGATTAAAGTAGTCGCATTGAGATGTGCGGACAGAGATTTGTCGAAGTTTGACACGAAATATAAAAAAATACGGAGGTGTGCCAACATGACGTACACATAGGATGATAGAATAGGTCCAGAACTTTAGTATTATACCACCCAAGTTACCTTAAAAACTTAGGTTTTGGAAATATGGGTGATTAAATTAGTCGCTATGCGATGTGCGGACAACGATTTGTCTAAGTTTGACATGAAATATAAAAATAAATACGGAATTGTGGATACATGACGTACACATAGAGTGATAGAATAGGACCAGAACTTCTGTATTATACCACCCAAGTTACCGTAAAAACTTAGGTTTTGGAAATATCGCTGATTAAAGTAGTCGCATTGAGATGTGCGGACAGCGATTTGTCAAAGTATGACATGAAAGATAAAATAAATACGGAATTGTGGATACATGACGTAAACATAGGATGATAGAATAGGTCCTGAAATTTAGTATTATACCACCCAAGTTACCTTAAAAACTTAGGTTTTGGAAATATGGGTAATTAAATTAGTCGCTATGCGACGTGCGGACAACGATTTGTCTAAGTATGACATGAAATATAATAATAAATACGGAGGTGTGCCAACATTACGTACACGTAGGGTAATAGAATAGGACCAGAACTTCTGTATTATACTACCCAAGTTACCGTAAAAACTTAGGTTTTGGAAATATGGCTGATTAAAGTAGTCGCATTGAGATATGCGGACGGAGATTTGTCGAAGTTTGACACGAAATATAAAAAAACGGAGGTGTGCCAACATGACGTACACATAGGATGATAGAATAGGTCCAGAACTTTAGTACTATACCACCTAAGTTACCTTAAAAACTTAGGTTTTGGAAATACGGGTGATTAAAATAGTCGCTTTGGATGTGTGGACAGTGATCCACCTAAGTTTGACATAAAATATAAAATAAATACGGCAGTGTGTCAGCATGACGTACACGTAGGGTGATGAAATAGGACCAGAACTTCTGTATTATACCACCCAAGTTACCGTAAAAACTTAGGTTTTGGAAATATGGCTGATTAAAGTAGTCGCATTGAGATGTGCGGACAGAGATTTGTCGAAGTTTGACACGAAATATAAAAAAAATACGGAGGTGTGCCAACATGACGTACACATAGGATGATAGAATAGGTCCAGAACTTTAGTACTATACCACCCAAGTTACCGTAAAAACTTAGGTTTTGGAAATACGGGCGATTAAATTAGTCGCTATGCGATGTGCGGACAACGATTTGTCTAAGTTTGACATGAAATATAAAAATAATTACGGAATTGTGGATACATGACGTACACATAGGGTGATAGAATAGGACCAGAACTTCTGTATTATACCACCCAAGTTACCGTAAAAACTTAGGTTTTGGAAATATGGGTGATTAAATTAGTCGCTATGCGATGTGCGGACAACGATTTGTCTAAGTATGACATGAAATATAATAATAAATACGGAGGTGTGCCAACATTACGTACACGTAGGGTGATAAAATAGGACCAGAACTTCTGTATTATACCATCCAAGTTACCGTAAAAACTTAGGTTTTGTAAATATGGCTGATTATAGTAGTCGCATTGAGATGTGCGGACAGAGATTTGTCGAAGTTTGACACGAAATATAAAAAAATACGGAGGTGTGCCAACATGACGTACACATAGGATGATAGAATAGGTCCAGAACTTTAGTACTATACCACCCAAGTTACCTTAAAAACTTAGGTTTTGGAAATACGGGTGATTAAAATAGTCGCTTTGGATGTGTGGACAGCGATCCACCTAAGTTTGACATAAAATATAAAATAAATACGGCAGTGTGTCAGCATGACGTACACGTAGGATGAAAGAATAGGACCAGAACTTCTGTATTATACCACCCAAGTTACCGTAAAAACTTAGGTTTTGGAAATATGGCTGATTAAAGTAGTCGCATTGAGATGTGCGGACAGAGATTTGTCGAAGTTTGACACGAAATATAAAAAAAATACGGAGGTGTGCCAACATGACGTACACATAGGATGATAGAATAGGTCCAGAACTTTAGTATTATACCACCCAAGTTACCTTAAAAACTTAGGTTTTGGAAATATGGGTGATTAAATTAGTCGCTATGCGATGTGCGGACAACGATTTGTCTAAGTTTGACATGAAATATAAAAATAAATACGGAATTGTGGATACATGACGTACACATAGAGTGATAGAATAGGACCAGAACTTCTGTATTATACCACCCAAGTTACCGTAAAAACTTAGGTTTTGGAAATATCGCTGATTAAAGTAGTCGCATTGAGATGTGCGGACAGCGATTTGTCAAAGTATGACATGAAAAATAAAATAAATACGGAAGTGTGCCAACATGACGTACACATAGGATGATAGAATAGGTCCTGAAATTTAGTATTATACCACCCAAGTTACCTTAAAAACTTAGGTTTTGGAAATATGGGTAATTAAATTAGTCGCTATGCGATGTGCGGACAACGATTTGTCTAAGTTTGACATGAAATATAAAAATAAATACGGAATTGTGGATACATGACGTACACGTAGGGTGATAGAATAGGACCAGAACTTCTGTATTATACCACCCAAGTTACCGTAAAAACGTAGGTTTTGGAAATATAGCTGATTAAAGTAGTCGCATTGAGATGTGCGGACAGCGATTTGTCAAATTATGACATGAAAAATAAAATAAATACGGAAGTGTGCCAACATAACGTACACATAGGATGATAAAATAGGTCCTGAAATTTAGTATTATACCACCCAAGTTACCTTAAAAACTTAGGTTTTGGAAATATGGGTGATTAAATTAGTCGCTATGCGATGTGCGGACAACGATTTGTCTAAGTTTGACATGAAATATAAAAATAAATACGGAATTGTGGATACATGACGTAAACATAGGGTGATAGAAAAGGACCAGAACTTCTGTATTATACCACCCAAGTTACCGTAAAAACTTAGGTTTTGGAAATATGGGTGATTAAATTAGTCGCTATGCGATGTGCGGACAACGATTTGTCTAAGTATGACATGAAATATAATAATAAATACGGAGGTGTGCCAACATTACGTACACGTAGGGTGATAGAATAGGACCAGAACTTTTGTATTATACCACCCAAGTTACCGTAAAAACTTAGGTTTTGGAAATATGGCTGATTAAAGTAGTCGCATTGAGATGTGCGGACAGAGATTTGTCGAAGTTTGACACGAAATATAAAAAAAATACGGAGGTGTGCCAACATGACGTACACATAGGATGATAGAATAGGTCCAGAACTTTAGTACTATACCACCCAAGTTACCTTAAAAACTTAGGTTTTGGAAATACGGGTGATTAAAATAGTCGCTTTGGATGTGTGGACAGTGATCCACCTAAGTTTGACATAAAATATAAAATAAATACGGCAGTGTGTCAGCATGACGTACACGTAGGGTGATGGAATAGGACCAGAACTTCTGTATTATACCACCCAAGTTACCGTAAAAACTTAGGTTTTGGAAATATGGCTGATTAAAGTAGTCGCATTGAGATGTGCGGACGGAGATTTGTCGAAGTTTGACACGAAATATAAAAAAATACGGAGGTGTGCCAACATGACGTACACATAGGATGATAGAATAGGTCCAGAACTTTAGTACTATACCACCCAAGTTACCTTAAAAACTTAGGTTTTGGAAATACGGGTGATTAAAATAGTCGCTTTGGATGTGTGGACAGTGATCCACCTAAGTTTGACATAAAATATAAAATAAATACGGCAGTGTGTCAGCATGACGTACACGTAGGGTGATGAAATAGGACCAGAACTTTAGTATTATACCACCCAAGTTACCGTAAAAACTTAGGTTTTGGAAATATGGGTGATTAAATTAGTCGCTATGCGATGTGCGGACAACGATTTGTCTAAGTTTGACATGAAATATAAAAATAAATACGGAATTTTGGATACATGACGTACACATTGGGTGATAGAATAGGATTAGAACTATATTATTATACCACTCAGGTTACCGTCAAAACTTAGGTTTTGGAAATACGGGTGATTAAAATAGTCGCATTGAGATGTGCGGACAGAGATTTGTCGAAGTTTGACACGAAATATAAAAAAATACGGAGGTGTGCCAACATGACGTACACATAGGATGATAGAATAGGTCCAGAACTTTAGTACTATACCACCCAAGTTACCTTAAAAACCTAGGTTTTGGAAATACGAGTGATTAAAATAGTCGCTTTAAATATGTGGACAGTGATCCACCTAAGTTTGACATAAAATATAAAATAAATACGGCAGTGTGTCAGCATGACGTACATGTAGGGTGATGAAATAGGACCAGAACTTTAGTACTATACCACCCAAGTTACCTTAAAAACTTAGGTTTTGGAAATATGGGTGATTAAATTAGTCGCTATGCGATGTGCGGACAACGATTTGTCTAAGTATGACATGAAATATAATAATAAATACGGAGATGTGCCAACACGTACACGTAGGGTGATAGAATAGGTCCAGAACTTCTGTATTATACCACCCAAGTTACCGTAAAAACTTAGGTTTTGGAAATATGGCTGATTAAAGTAGTCGCATTGAGATGTGCGGACAGCGATTTGTCAAAGTATGACATGAAAAATAAAATAAATACGGAAGTGTGCCAACATGACGTACACATAGGATGATAGAATAGGTCCTGAAATTTAGTATTATACCACCCAAGTTACCTTAAAAACTTAGGTTTTGGAAATATGGGTGATTAAATTAGTCGCTATGCGATGTGCGGACAACGATTTGTCTAAGTTTGACATGAAATATAAAAATAAATACGGAATTGTGGATACATGACGTACACGTAGGGTGATAGAATAGGACCAGAACTTCTGTATTATACCACCCAAGTTACCGTAAAAACTTAGGTTTTGGAAATATGGCTGATTAAAATAGTCGCATTGAGATGTGCGGACAGCGATTTGTCAAAGTATGACATGAAAAATAAAATAAATACGGAAGTGTGCCAACATGACGTACACATAGGATGATAGAATAGGTCCTGAAATTTAGTATTATACCACCCAAGTTACCTTAAAAACTTAGGTTTTGGAAATATGGGTGATTAAATTAGTCGCTAAGCGATGTGCGGACAACGATTTGTCTAAGTTTGACATGAAATATAAAAATAAATACGGAATCGTGGATACATGACGTACACATAGGGTGATAGAATAGGACCAGAACTTCTGTATTATACCACCCAAGTTACCGTAAAAACTTAATTTTTGGAAATATGGGTGATTAAATTAGTCGCTATGCGATGTGCGGACAACGATTTGTCTAAGTTTGACATGAAATATAAAAATAAATACGGAATTGTGGATACATGACGTAAACATAGGGTGATAGAATAGGACCAGAACTTCTGTATTATACCACCCAAGTTACCGTAATAACTAAGGTTTTGAAAATATGGGTGATTAAATTAGTCGCTATGCGATGTGCGGACAACGATTTGTCTAAGTTTGACATGAAATATAAAAATAAATACGGAATTTTGGATACATGACGTACACATTGGGTGATAGAATAGGCTTAGAACTATATTATTATACCACTCAGGTTACCGTCAAAACTTAGGTTTTGGAAATACGGGTTATTAAAATAGTCGCATTGAGATGTGCGGACAGAGATTTGTCGAAGTTTGACACGAAATATAAAGAAATACGGAGGTGTGCCAACATGACGTACACATAGGATGATAGAATAGGTCCAGAACTTTAGTACTATACCACCCAAGTTACCTTAAAAACTTAGGTTTTGGAAATACGAGTGATTAAAATAGTCGCTTTGGATGTGTGGACAGTGATCCACCTAAGTTTGACATAAAATATAAAATAAATACGGCAGTGTGTCAGCATGACGTACATGTAGGGTGATGAAATAGGACCAGAACTTTAGTACTATACCACCCAAGTTACCTTAAAAACTTAGGTTTTGGAAATATGGGTGATTAAATTAGTCGCTATGCGATGTGCGGACAACGATTTGTCTAAGTATGACATGAAATATAAAAATAAATACGGAGATGTGCCAACACGTACACGTAGGGTGATAGAATAGGACCAGAACTTCTGTATTATACCACCCAAGTTACCGTAAAAACTTAGGTTTTGGAAATATGGCTGATTAAAGTAGTCGCATTGAGATGTGCGGACAGCGATTTGTCAACGTATGACATCAAAAATAAAATAAATACGGAAGTGTGCCAACATGACGTACACATAGGATAATAGAATAGGTCCTGAAATTTAGTATTATACCACCAAAGTTACCTTAAAAACTTAGGTTTTGGAAATATGGGTGATTAAATTAGTCGCTATGCGATGTGCGGACAACGATTTGTCAAAGTATGACATGAAAAATAAAATAATTACGGAAGTGTGCCAACATGACGTACACATAGGATGATAGAATAGGTCCTGAAATTTAGTATTATACCACCCAAGTTACCTTAAAAACTTAGGTTTTGGAAATATGGGTGATTAAATTAGTCGCTATGCGATGTGCGGACAACGATTTGTCTAAGTTTGACATGAAATATAAAAATAAATAAGGAATTGTGGATACATGACGTACACGTAGGGTGATAGAATAGGACCAGAACTTCTGTATTATACCACCCAAGTTACCGTAAAAACGTAGGTTTTGGAAATATGGCTGATTAAAATAGTCGCATTGAGATGTGCGGTCAGCGATTTGTCAAAGTATGACATGAAAAATAAAATAAATACGGAAGTGTGCCAACATGACGTACACATAGGATGATAGAATAGGTCCTGAAATTTAGTATTATACCACCCAAGTTACCTTAAAAACTTAGGTTTTGGAAATATGGGTGATTAAATTAGTCGCTATGCGATGTGCGGACAACGATTTGTCTAAGTATGTCATGAAATATAATAATAAATACGGAGGTGTGCCAACATTACGTACACGTAGGGTGATAGAATAGGACCAGAACTTCTGGTATACCACCCAAGTTACCGTAAAAACTTAGGTTTTGGAAATATGGCTGATTAAAGTAGTCGCATTGAGATGTGCGGACGGAGATTTGTCGAAGTTTGACACGAAATATAAAAAAATACGGAGGTGTGCCAACATGACGTACACATAGGATGATAGAATAGGTCCAGAACTTTAGTACTATACCACCCAAATTACCTTAAAAACTTAGGTTTTGGAAATACGGGTGATTAAAATAGTCGCTTTGGATGTGTGGACAGTGATCCACCTAAGTTTGACATAAAATATAAAATAAATACGGCAGTGTGTCAGCATGACGTACACGTAGGGTGATGAAATAGGACCAGAACTTTAGTATTATACCACCCAAGTTACCGTAAAAACTTAGGTTTTGGAAATATGGGTGATTAAATTAGTCGCTATGCGATGTGCGGACAACGATTTGTCTAAGTTTGACATGAAATATAAAAATAAATACGGAATTTTGGATACATGACGTACACATTGGGTGATAGAATAGGATTAGAACTATATTATTATACCACTCAGGTTACCGTCAAAACTTAGGTTTTGGAAATACGGGTGATTAAAATAGTCGCATTGAGATGTGCGGACAGAGATTTGTCGAAGTTTGACACAAAATATAAAAAAATACGGAGGTGTGCCAACATGACGTACACATAGGATGATAGAATAGGTCCAGAACTTTAGTACTATACCACCCAAGTTACCTTAAAAACCTAGGTTTTGGAAATACGAGTGATTAAAATAGTCGCTTTGGATATGTGGACAGTGATCCACCTAAGTTTGACATAAAATATAAAATAAATACGGCAGTGTGTCAGCATGACGTACATGTAGGGTGATGAAATAGGACCAGAACTTTAGTACTATACCACCCAAGTTACCTTAAAAACTTAGGTTTTGGAAATATGGGTGATTAAATTAGTCGCTATGCGATGTGCGGACAACGATTTGTCTAAGTATGACATGAAATATAATAATAAATACGGAGATGTGCCAACACGTACACGTAGGGTGATAGAATAGGACCAGAACTTCTGTATTATACCACCCAAGTTACCGTAAAAATTTAGGTTTTGGAAATATGGCTGATTAAAGTAGTCGCATTGAGATGTGCGGACAGCGATTTGTCAAAGTATGACATGAAAAATAAAATAAATACGGAAGTGTGCCAACATGACGTACACATAGGATGATAGAATAGGTCCTGAAATTTAGTATTATACCACCCAAGTTACCTTAAAAACTTAGGTTTTGGAAATATGGTGATTAAATTAGTCGCTATGCGATGTGCGGACAACGATTTGTCTAAGTTTGACATGAAATATAAAAATAAATACGGAATTGTGGATACATGACGTACACGTAGGGTGATAGAATAGGACCAGAACTTCTGTATTATACCACCCAAGTTACCGTAAAAACTTAGGTTTTGGAAATATGGCTGATTAAAATAGTCGCATTGAGATGTGCGGACAGCGATTTGTCAAAGTATGACATGAAAAATAAAATAAATACGGAAGTGTGCCAACATGACGTACACATAGGATGATAGAATAGGTCCTGAAATTTAGTATTATACCACCCAAGTTACCTTAAAAACTTAGGTTTTGGAAATATGGGTGATTAAATTAGTCGCTAAGCGATGTGCGGACAACGATTTGTCTAAGTTTGACATGAAATATAAAAATAAATACGGAATTGTGGATACATGACGTACACATAGGGTGATAGAATAGGACCAGAACTTCTGTATTATACCACCCAAGTTACCGTAAAAACTTAATTTTTGGAAATATGGGTGATTAAATTAGTCGCTATGCGATGTGCGGACAACGATTTGTCTAAGTTTGACATGAAATATAAAAATAAATACGGAATTGTGGATACATGACGTAAACATAGGGTGATAGAATAGGACCAGAACTTCTGTATTATACCACCCAAGTTACCGTAATAACTAAGGTTTTGGAAATATGGGTGATTAAATTAGTCGCTATGCGATGTGCGGACAACGATTTGTCTAAGTTTGACATGAAATATAAAAATAAATACGGAATTTTGGATACATGACGTACACATTGGGTGATAGAATAGGCTTAGAACTATATTATTATACCACTCAGGTTACCGTCAAAACTTAGGTTTTGGAAATACGGGTTATTAAAATAGTCGGATTGAGATGTGCGGACAGAGATTTGTCGAAGTTTGACAAGAAATATAAAAAAATACGGAGGTGTGCCAACATGACGTACACATAGGATGATAGAATAGGTCCAGAACTTTAGTACTATACCACCCAAGTTACCTTAAAAACTTAGGTTTTGGAAATACGAGTGATTAAAATAGTCGCTTTGGATGTGTGGACAGTGATCCACCTAAGTTTGACATAAAATATAAAATAAATACGGCAGTGTGTCAGCATGACGTACATGTAGGGTGATGAAATAGGACCAGAACTTTAGTACTATACCACCCAAGTTACCTTAAAAACTTAGGTTTTGGAAATATGGGTGATTAAATTAGTCGCTATGCGATGTGCGGACAACGATTTGTCTAAGTATGACATGAAATATAAAAATAAATACGGAGATGTGCCAACACGTACACGTAGGGTGATAGAATAGGACCAGAACTTCTGTACTATACCACCCAAGTTACCGTAAAAACTTAGGTTTTGGAAATATGGCTGATTAAAGTAGTCGCATTGAGATGTGCGGACAGCGATTTGTCAAAGTATGACATGAAAAATAAAATAAATACGGAAGTGTGCCAACATGACGTACACATAGGATAATAGAATAGGTCCTGAAATTTAGTATTATACCACCAAAGTTACCTTAAAACTTAGGTTTTGGAAATATGGGTGATTAAATTAGTCGCTATGCGATGTGCGGACAACGATTTGTCAAAGTATGACATGAAAAATAAAATAAATACGGAAGTGTGCCAACATGACGTACACATAGGATGATAGAATAGGTCCTGAAATTTAGTATTATACCACCCAAGTTACCTTAAAAACTTAGGTTTTGGAAATATGGGTGATTAAATTAGTCGCTATGCGATGTGCGGACAACGATTTGTCTAAGTTTGACATGAAATATAAAAATAAATACGGAATTGTGGATACATGACGTACACGTAGGGTGATAGAATAGGACCAGAACTTCTGTATTATACCACCCAAGTTACCGTAAAAACTTAGGTTTTGGAAATATGGCTGATTAAAATAGTCGCATTGAGATGTGCGGTCAGCGATTTGTCAAAGTATGACATGAAAAATAAAATAAATACGGAAGTGTGCCAACATGACGTACACATAGGATGATAGAATAGGTCCTGAAATTTAGTATTATACCACCCAAGTTACCTTAAAAACTTAGGTTTTGGAAATATGGGTGATTAAATTAGTCGCTAAGCGATGTGCGGACAACGATTTGTCTAAGTTTGACATGAAATATAAAAATAAATACGGAATTGTGGATACATGACGTACACATAGGGTGATAGAATAGGACCAGAACTTCTGTATTATACCACCCAAGTTACCGTAAAAACTTAGGTTTTGGAAATATGGGTGATTAAATTAGTCGCTATGCGATGTGCGGACAACGATTTGTCTAAGTTTGACATGAAATATAAAAATAAATACGGAATTGTGGATACATGACGTAAACATAGGGTGATAGAATAGGACCAGAACTTCTGTATTATACCACCCAAGTTACCGTAAAAACTTAGTTTTTGGAAATATGGGTGATTAAATTAGTCGCTATGCGATGTGCGGACAACGATTTGTCTAAGTATGTCATGAAATATAATTATAAATACGGAGGTGTGCCAACATTACGTACACGTAGGGTGATAGAATAGGACCAGAACTTCTGGTATACCACCCAAGTTACCGTAAAAACTTAGGTTTTGGAAATATGGCTGATTAAAGTAGTCGCATTGAGATGTGCGGACAGAGATTTGTCGAAGTTTGACACGAAATATAAAAAAATACAGAGGTGTGCCAACATGACGTACACATAGGATGATAGAATAGGTCCAGAACTTTAGTACTATACCACCCAAGTTACCTTAAAAACTTAGGTTTTGGAAATACGGGTGATTAAAATAGTCGCTTTGGATGTGTGGACAGTGATCCACCTAAGTTTGACATAAAATATAAAATAAATACGGCAGTGTGTCAGCATGACGTACACGTAGGGTGATGAAATAGGACCAGAACTTCTGTATTATACCACCCAAGTTACCGTAAAAACTTAGGTTTTGGAAATATGGCTGATTAAAGTAGTCGCATTGAGATGTGCGGACAGAGATTTGTCGAGGTTTGACACGAAATATAAAAAAATACGGAGGTGTGCCAACATGACGTACACATAGGATGATAGAATAGGTCCAGAACTTTAGTACTATACCACCAAAGTTACCTTAAAAACTTAGGTTTTGGAAATACGGGTGATTAAAATAGTCGCTTTGGATGTGTGGACAGTGATCCACCTAAGTTTGACATAAAATATAAAATAAATACGACAGTGTGTCAGCATGACGTACACGTAGGGTGATGAAATAGGACCAGAACTTTAGTACTATACCACCCAAGTTACCTTAAACACTTAGGTTTTGGAAATATGGCTGATTAAAGTAGTCGCATTGAGATGTGCGGACAGAGATTTGTAGAAGTTTGACACGAAATATAAAAAAAATACGGAGGTGTGCCAACATGAGGTACACATAAGATGATAGAATAGGTCCAGAACTTTAGTACTATACCACCCAAGTTACCTTAAAAACTTAGGTTTTGGAAATACGGGTGATTAAAATAGTCGCGATTTGTCAAAGTATGACATGAAAAATAAAATAAATACGGAAGTGTGCCAACATGACGTACACATAGGATGATAGAATGGGTCCTGAAATATAGTATTATACCACCCAAGTTACCTTAAAAACTTAGGTTTTGGAAATATGGGTAATAAATTAGTCGCTATGCGATGTGCGGACAACGATTTGTCTAAGTTTGACATGAAATATAAAAATAAATACGGAATTGTGGATACATGACGTACACGTAGGGTGATAGAATAGGACCAGAACTTCTGTATTATACCACCCAAGATACCGTAAAAACGTAGGTTTTGGAAATATAGCTGATTAAAGTAGTCGCATTGAGATGTGCGGACAGCGATTTGTCAAAGTATGACATGAAAAATAAAATAAATACGGAAGTGTGCCAACATGACGTACACATAGGATGATAGAATAGGTCCTGAAATTTAGTATTATACCACCCAAGTTACCTTAAAAACTTAGGTTTTGGAAATATGGGTGATTAAATTAGTCGCTATGCGATGTGCGGACAACGATTTGTCTAAGTTTGACATGAAATATAAAAATAAATACGGAAATTTGGATACATGACGTACACATAGGGTGATAGAATAGGACCAGAACTTCTGTATTATACCACCCAAGTTACCGTAAAAACTTAGGTTTTGGAAATATCGCTGATTAAAGTAGTCGCATTGAGATGTGCGGACAGCGATTTGTCAAAGTATGACATGAAAAATAAAATAAATACGGAAGTGTGCCAACATGACGTACACATAGGATGATAGAATAGGTCCTGAAATTTAGTATTATACCACCCAAGTTACCTTAAAAACTTAGGTTTTGGAAATATGGGTGATTAAATTAGTCGCTAAGCGATGTGCGGTCAACGATTTGTCTAAGTTTGACATGAAATATAAAAATAAATACGGAATTGTGGATACATGACGTACACATAGGGTGATAGAATAGGACCAGAACTTCTGTATTATACCACCCAAGTTACCGTAAAAACTTAGGTTTTGGAAATATGGGTGATTAAATTAGTCGCTATGCGATGTGCGGACAACGATTTGTCTAAGTTTGACATGAAATATAAAAATAAATACGGAATTGTGGATACATGACGTAAACATAGGGTGATAGAATAGGACCAGAACTTCTGTATTATACCACCCAAGTTACCGTAAAAACTTAGTTTTTGGAAATATAGGTGATTAAATTAGTCGCTTTGCGATGTGCGGACAACGATTTGTCTAAGTATGTCATGAAATATAATTATAAATACGGAGGTGTGCCAACATTACGTACACGTAGGGTGATAGAATAGGACCAGAACTTCTGGTATACCACCCAAGTTACCGTAAAAACTTAGGTTTTGGAAATATGGCTGATTAAAGTAGTCGCATTGAGATGTGCGGACAGAGATTTGTCGAAGTTTGACACGAAATATAAAAAAATACAGAGGTGTGCCAACATGACGTACACATAGGATGATAGAATAGGTCCAGAACTTTAGTACTATACCACCCAAGTTACCTTAAAAACTTAGGTTTTGGAAATACGGGTGATTAAAATAGTCGCTTTGGATGTGTGGACAGTGATCCACCTAAGTTTGACATAAAATATAAAATAAATACGGCAGTGTGTCAGCATGACGTACACGTAGGGTGATGAAATAGGACCAGAACTTCTGTATTATACCACCCAAGTTACCGTAAAAACTTAGGTTTTGGAAATATGGCTGATTAAAGTAGTCGCATTGAGATGTGCGGACAGAGATTTGTCGAGGTTTGACACGAAATATAAAAAAATACGGAGGTGTGCCAACATGACGTACACATAGGATGATAGAATAGGTCCAGAACTTTAGTACTATACCACCAAAGTTACCTTAAAAACTTAGGTTTTGGAAATACGGGTGATTAAAATAGTCGCTTTGGATGTGTGGACAGTGATCCACCTAAGTTTGACATAAAATATAAAATAAATACGACAGTGTGTCAGCATGACGTACACGTAGGGTGATGAAATAGGACCAGAACTTTAGTACTATACCACCCAAGTTACCTTAAACACTTAGGTTTTGGAAATATGGCTGATTAAAGTAGTCGCATTGAGATGTGCGGACAGAGATTTGTAGAAGTTTGACACGAAATATAAAAAAAATACGGAGGTGTGCCAACATGAGGTACACATAAGATGATAGAATAGGTCCAGAACTTTAGTACTATACCACCCAAGTTACCTTAAAAACTTAGGTTTTGGAAATACGGGTGATTAAAATAGTCGCGATTTGTCAAAGTATGACATGAAAAATAAAATAAATACGGAAGTGTGCCAACATGACGTACACATAGGATGATAGAATGGGTCCTGAAATATAGTATTATACCACCCAAGTTACCTTAAAAACTTAGGTTTTGGAAATATGGGTAATAAATTAGTCGCTATGCGATGTGCGGACAACGATTTGTCTAAGTTTGACATGAAAAATAAAATAATTACGGAAGTGTGCCAACATGACGTACACATAGGATGATAGAATAGGTCCTGAAATTTAGTATTATACCACCCAAGTTACCTTAAAAACTTAGGTTTTCGAAATATGGGTGATTAAATTAGTCGCTATGCGATGTGCGGACAACGATTTGTCTAAGTTTGACATGAAATATAAAAATAAATACGGAGGTGTGCCAACATGACGTACACATAGGATGATAGAATAGGTCCTGAAATTCAGTATTATACCACCCAAGTTACCTTAAAAACTTAGGTTTTGGAAATATGGGTGATTAAATTAGTCGCTATGCGATGTGCGGACAGCGATTTGTCTAAGTTTGACATGAAATATAAAAATAAATACGGAATTGTGGATACATGACGTACACATAGGGTGATAGAATAGGACCAGAACTTCTGTATTATACCACCCAAGTTACCGTAAAAACTTAGGTTTTGGAAATATGGCTGATTAAAGTAGTCGCATTGAGATGTGCGGACAGAGATTTGTCGAAGTTTGACACGAAATATAAAAAAAATACGGAGGTGTGCCAACATGACGTACACATAGGATGATAGAATAGGTCCAGAACTTTAGTACTATACCACCCAAGTTACCTTAAAAACTTAGGTTTTGGAAATACGGGTGATTAAAATAGTCGCTTTGGATGTGTGGACAGTGATCCACCTAAGTTTGACATAAAATATAAAATAAATACGGCAGTGTGTCAGCATGACGTACACGTAGGGTGATGGAATAGGACCAGAACTTCTGTATTATACCACCCAAGTTACCGTAAAAACTTAGGTTTTGGAAATATGGCTGATTAAAGTAGTCGCATTGAGATGTGCGGACGGAGATTTGTCGAAGTTTGACACGAAATATAAAAAAATACGGAGGTGTGCCAACATGACGTACACATAGGATGATAGAATAGGTCCAGAACTTTAGTACTATACCACCCAAGTTACCTTAAAAACTTAGGTTTTGGAAATACGGGTGATTAAAATAGTCGCTTTGGATGTGTGGACAGTGATCCACCTAAGTTTGACATAAAATATAAAATAAATACGGCAGTGTGTCAGCATGACGTACACGTAGGGTGATGAAATAGGACCAGAACTTTAGTATTATACCACCCAAGTTACCGTAAAAACTTAGGTTTTGGAAATATGGGTGATTAAATTAGTCGCTATGCGATGTGCGGACAACGATTTGTCTAAGTTTGACATGAAATATAAAAATAAATACGGAATTTTGGATACATGACGTACACATTGGGTGATAGAATAGGATTAGAACTATATTATTATACCACTCAGGTTACCGTCAAAACTTAGGTTTTGGAAATACGGGTGATTAAAATAGTCGCATTGAGATGTGCGGACAGAGATTTGTCGAAGTTTGACACGAAATATAAAAAAATACGGAGGTGTGCCAACATGACGTACACATAGGATGATAGAATAGGTCCAGAACTTTAGTACTATACCACCCAAGTTACCTTAAAAACCTAGGTTTTGGAAATACGAGTGATTAAAATAGTCGCTTTAAATATGTGGACAGTGATCCACCTAAGTTTGACATAAAATATAAAATAAATACGGCAGTGTGTCAGCATGACGTACATGTAGGGTGATGAAATAGGACCAGAACTTTAGTACTATACCACCCAAGTTACCTTAAAAACTTAGGTTTTGGAAATATGGGTGATTAAATTAGTCGCTATGCGATGTGCGGACAACGATTTGTCTAAGTATGACATGAAATATAATAATAAATACGGAGATGTGCCAACACGTACACGTAGGGTGATAGAATAGGTCCAGAACTTCTGTATTATACCACCCAAGTTACCGTAAAAACTTAGGTTTTGGAAATATGGCTGATTAAAGTAGTCGCATTGAGATGTGCGGACAGCGATTTGTCAAAGTATGACATGAAAAATAAAATAAATACGGAAGTGTGCCAACATGACGTACACATAGGATGATAGAATAGGTCCTGAAATTTAGTATTATACCACCCAAGTTACCTTAAAAACTTAGGTTTTGGAAATATGGGTGATTAAATTAGTCGCTATGCGATGTGCGGACAACGATTTGTCTAAGTTTGACATGAAATATAAAAATAAATACGGAATTGTGGATACATGACGTACACGTAGGGTGATAGAATAGGACCAGAACTTCTGTATTATACCACCCAAGTTACCGTAAAAACTTAGGTTTTGGAAATATGGCTGATTAAAATAGTCGCATTGAGATGTGCGGACAGCGATTTGTCAAAGTATGACATGAAAAATAAAATAAATACGGAAGTGTGCCAACATGACGTACACATAGGATGATAGAATAGGTCCTGAAATTTAGTATTATACCACCCAAGTTACCTTAAAAACTTAGGTTTTGGAAATATGGGTGATTAAATTAGTCGCTAAGCGATGTGCGGACAACGATTTGTCTAAGTTTGACATGAAATATAAAAATAAATACGGAATCGTGGATACATGACGTACACATAGGGTGATAGAATAGGACCAGAACTTCTGTATTATACCACCCAAGTTACCGTAAAAACTTAATTTTTGGAAATATGGGTGATTAAATTAGTCGCTATGCGATGTGCGGACAACGATTTGTCTAAGTTTGACATGAAATATAAAAATAAATACGGAATTGTGGATACATGACGTAAACATAGGGTGATAGAATAGGACCAGAACTTCTGTATTATACCACCCAAGTTACCGTAATAACTAAGGTTTTGGAAATATGGGTGATTAAATTAGTCGCTATGCGATGTGCGGACAACGATTTGTCTAAGTTTGACATGAAATATAAAAATAAATACGGAATTTTGGATACATGACGTACACATTGGGTGATAGAATAGGCTTAGAACTATATTATTATACCACTCAGGTTACCGTCAAAACTTAGGTTTTGGAAATACGGGTTATTAAAATAGTCGCATTGAGATGTGCGGACAGAGATTTGTCGAAGTTTGACACGAAATATAAAGAAATACGGAGGTGTGCCAACATGACGTACACATAGGATGATAGAATAGGTCCAGAACTTTAGTACTATACCACCCAAGTTACCTTAAAAACTTAGGTTTTGGAAATACGAGTGATTAAAATAGTCGCTTTGGATGTGTGGACAGTGATCCACCTAAGTTTGACATAAAATATAAAATAAATACGGCAGTGTGTCAGCATGACGTACATGTAGGGTGATGAAATAGGACCAGAACTTTAGTACTATACCACCCAAGTTACCTTAAAAACTTAGGTTTTGGAAATATGGGTGATTAAATTAGTCGCTATGCGATGTGCGGACAACGATTTGTCTAAGTATGACATGAAATATAAAAATAAATACGGAGATGTGCCAACACGTACACGTAGGGTGATAGAATAGGACCAGAACTTCTGTATTATACCACCCAAGTTACCGTAAAAACTTAGGTTTTGGAAATATGGCTGATTAAAGTAGTCGCATTGAGATGTGCGGACAGCGATTTGTCAACGTATGACATCAAAAATAAAATAAATACGGAAGTGTGCCAACATGACGTACACATAGGATAATAGAATAGGTCCTGAAATTTAGTATTATACCACCAAAGTTACCTTAAAAACTTAGGTTTTGGAAATATGGGTGATTAAATTAGTCGCTATGCGATGTGCGGACAACGATTTGTCAAAGTATGACATGAAAAATAAAATAAATACGGAAGTGTGCCAACATGACGTACACATAGGATGATAGAATAGGTCCTGAAATTTAGTATTATACCACCCAAGTTACCTTAAAAACTTAGGTTTTGGAAATATGGGTGATTAAATTAGTCGCTATGCGATGTGCGGACAACGATTTGTCTAAGTTTGACATGAAATATAAAAATAAATAAGGAATTGTGGATACATGACGTACACGTAGGGTGATAGAATAGGACCAGAACTTCTGTATTATACCACCCAAGTTACCGTAAAAACGTAGGTTTTGGAAATATGGCTGATTAAAATAGTCGCAATGAGATGTGCGGTCAGCGATTTGTCAAAGTATGACATGAAAAATAAAATAAATACGGAAGTGTGCCAACATGACGTACACATAGGATGATAGAATAGGTCCTGAAATTTAGTATTATACCACCCAAGTTACCTTAAAAACTTAGGTTTTGGAAATATGGGTGATTAAATTAGTCGCTATGCGATGTGCGGACAACGATTTGTCTAAGTATGTCATGAAATATAATAATAAATACGGAGGTGTGCCAACATTACGTACACGTAGGGTGATAGAATAGGACCAGAACTTCTGGTATACCACCCAAGTTACCGTAAAAACTTAGGTTTTGGAAATATGGCTGATTAAAGTAGTCGCATTGAGATGTGCGGACGGAGATTTGTCGAAGTTTGACACGAAATATAAAAAAATACGGAGGTGTGCCAACATGACGTACACATAGGATGATAGAATAGGTCCAGAACTTTAGTACTATACCACCCAAATTACCTTAAAAACTTAGGTTTTGGAAATACGGGTGATTAAAATAGTCGCTTTGGATGTGTGGACAGTGATCCACCTAAGTTTGACATAAAATATAAAATAAATACGGCAGTGTGTCAGCATGACGTACACGTAGGGTGATGAAATAGGACCAGAACTTTAGTATTATACCACCCAAGTTACCGTAAAAACTTAGGTTTTGGAAATATGGGTGATTAAATTAGTCGCTATGCGATGTGCGGACAACGATTTGTCTAAGTTTGACATGAAATATAAAAATAAATACGGAATTTTGGATACATGACGTACACATTGGGTGATAGAATAGGATTAGAACTATATTATTATACCACTCAGGTTACCGTCAAAACTTAGGTTTTGGAAATACGGGTGATTAAAATAGTCGCATTGAGATGTGCGGACAGAGATTTGTCGAAGTTTGACACAAAATATAAAAAAATACGGAGGTGTGCCAACATGACGTACACATAGGATGATAGAATAGGTCCAGAACTTTAGTACTATACCACCCAAGTTACCTTAAAAACCTAGGTTTTGGAAATACGAGTGATTAAAATAGTCGCTTTGGATATGTGGACAGTGATCCACCTAAGTTTGACATAAAATATAAAATAAATACGGCAGTGTGTCAGCATGACGTACATGTAGGGTGATGAAATAGGACCAGAACTTTAGTACTATACCACCCAAGTTACCTTAAAAACTTAGGTTTTGGAAATATGGGTGATTAAATTAGTCGCTATGCGATGTGCGGACAACGATTTGTCTAAGTATGACATGAAATATAATAATAAATACGGAGATGTGCCAACACGTACACGTAGGGTGATAGAATAGGACCAGAACTTCTGTATTATACCACCCAAGTTACCGTAAAAATTTAGGTTTTGGAAATATGGCTGATTAAAGTAGTCGCATTGAGATGTGCGGACAGCGATTTGTCAAAGTATGACATGAAAAATAAAATAAATACGGAAGTGTGCCAACATGACGTACACATAGGATGATAGAATAGGTCCTGAAATTTAGTATTATACCACCCAAGTTACCTTAAAAACTTAGGTTTTGGAAATATGGTGATTAAATTAGTCGCTATGCGATGTGCGGACAACGATTTGTCTAAGTTTGACATGAAATATAAAAATAAATACGGAATTGTGGATACATGACGTACACGTAGGGTGATAGAATAGGACCAGAACTTCTGTATTATACCACCCAAGTTACCGTAAAAACTTAGGTTTTGGAAATATGGCTGATTAAAATAGTCGCATTGAGATGTGCGGACAGCGATTTGTCAAAGTATGACATGAAAAATAAAATAAATACGGAAGTGTGCCAACATGACGTACACATAGGATGATAGAATAGGTCCTGAAATTTAGTATTATACCACCCAAGTTACCTTAAAAACTTAGGTTTTGGAAATATGGGTGATTAAATTAGTCGCTAAGCGATGTGCGGACAACGATTTGTCTAAGTTTGACATGAAATATAAAAATAAATACGGAATTGTGGATACATGACGTACACATAGGGTGATAGAATAGGACCAGAACTTCTGTATTATACCACCCAAGTTACCGTAAAAACTTAATTTTTGGAAATATGGGTGATTAAATTAGTCGCTATGCGATGTGCGGACAACGATTTGTCTAAGTTTGACATGAAATATAAAAATAAATACGGAATTGTGGATACATGACGTAAACATAGGGTGATAGAATAGGACCAGAACTTCTGTATTATACCACCCAAGTTACCGTAATAACTAAGGTTTTGGAAATATGGGTGATTAAATTAGTCGCTATGCGATGTGCGGACAACGATTTGTCTAAGTTTGACATGAAATATAAAAATAAATACGGAATTTTGGATACATGACGTACACATTGGGTGATAGAATAGGCTTAGAACTATATTATTATACCACTCAGGTTACCGTCAAAACTTAGGTTTTGGAAATACGGGTTATTAAAATAGTCGGATTGAGATGTGCGGACAGAGATTTGTCGAAGTTTGACAAGAAATATAAAAAAATACGGAGGTGTGCCAACATGACGTACACATAGGATGATAGAATAGGTCCAGAACTTTAGTACTATACCACCCAAGTTACCTTAAAAAACTTAGGTTTTGGAAATACGAGTGATTAAAATAGTCGCTTTGGATGTGTGGACAGTGATCCACCTAAGTTTGACATAAAATATAAAATAAATACGGCAGTGTGTCAGCATGACGTACATGTAGGGTGATGAAATAGGACCAGAACTTTAGTACTATACCACCCAAGTTACCTTAAAAACTTAGGTTTTGGAAATATGGGTGATTAAATTAGTCGCTATGCGATGTGCGGACAACGATTTGTCTAAGTATGACATGAAATATAAAAATAAATACGGAGATGTGCCAACACGTACACGTAGGGTGATAGAATAGGACCAGAACTTCTGTACTATACCACCCAAGTTACCGTAAAAACTTAGGTTTTGGAAATATGGCTGATTAAAGTAGTCGCATTGAGATGTGCGGACAGCGATTTGTCAAAGTATGACATGAAAAATAAAATAAATACGGAAGTGTGCCAACATGACGTACACATAGGATAATAGAATAGGTCCTGAAATTTAGTATTATACCACCAAAGTTACCTTAAAACTTAGGTTTTGGAAATATGGGTGATTAAATTAGTCGCTATGCGATGTGCGGACAACGATTTGTCAAAGTATGACATGAAAAATAAAATAAATACGGAAGTGTGCCAACATGACGTACACATAGGATGATAGAATAGGTCCTGAAATTTAGTATTATACCACCCAAGTTACCTTAAAAACTTAGGTTTTGGAAATATGGGTGATTAAATTAGTCGCTATGCGATGTGCGGACAACGATTTGTCTAAGTTTGACATGAAATATAAAAATAAATACGGAATTGTGGATACATGACGTACACGTAGGGTGATAGAATAGGACCAGAACTTCTGTATTATACCACCCAAGTTACCGTAAAAACTTAGGTTTTGGAAATATGGCTGATTAAAATAGTCGCATTGAGATGTGCGGTCAGCGATTTGTCAAAGTATGACATGAAAAATAAAATAAATACGGAAGTGTGCCAACATGACGTACACATAGGATGATAGAATAGGTCCTGAAATTTAGTATTATACCACCCAAGTTACCTTAAAAACTTAGGTTTTGGAAATATGGGTGATTAAATTAGTCGCTAAGCGATGTGCGGACAACGATTTGTCTAAGTTTGACATGAAATATAAAAATAAATACGGAATTGTGGATACATGACGTACACATAGGGTGATAGAATAGGACCAGAACTTCTGTATTATACCACCCAAGTTACCGTAAAAACTTAGGTTTTGGAAATATGGGTGATTAAATTAGTCGCTATGCGATGTGCGGACAACGATTTGTCTAAGTTTGACATGAAATATAAAAATAAATACGGAATTGTGGATACATGACGTAAACATAGGGTGATAGAATAGGACCAGAACTTCTGTATTATACCACCCAAGTTACCGTAAAAACTTAGTTTTTGGAAATATGGGTGATTAAATTAGTCGCTATGCGATGTGCGGACAACGATTTGTCTAAGTATGTCATGAAATATAATTATAAATACGGAGGTGTGCCAACATTACGTACACGTAGGGTGATAGAATAGGACCAGAACTTCTGGTATACCACCCAAGTTACCGTAAAAACTTAGGTTTTGGAAATATGGCTGATTAAAGTAGTCGCATTGAGATGTGCGGACAGAGATTTGTCGAAGTTTGACACGAAATATAAAAAAATACAGAGGTGTGCCAACATGACGTACACATAGGATGATAGAATAGGTCCAGAACTTTAGTACTATACCACCCAAGTTACCTTAAAAACTTAGGTTTTGGAAATACGGGTGATTAAAATAGTCGCTTTGGATGTGTGGACAGTGATCCACCTAAGTTTGACATAAAATATAAAATAAATACGGCAGTGTGTCAGCATGACGTACACGTAGGGTGATGAAATAGGACCAGAACTTCTGTATTATACCACCCAAGTTACCGTAAAAACTTAGGTTTTGGAAATATGGCTGATTAAAGTAGTCGCTATGCGATGTGCGGACAACGATTTGTCTAAGTTTGACATGAAATATAAAAATAAATACGGAATTTTGGATACATGACGTACACATTGGGTGATAGAATAGGCTTAGAACTATATTATTATACCACTCAGGTTACCGTCAAAACTTAGGTTTTGGAAATACGGGTTATTAAAATAGTCGCATTGAGATGTGCGGACAGAGATTTGTCGAAGTTTGACACGAAATATAAAGAAATACGGAGGTGTGCCAACATGACGTACACATAGGATGATAGAATAGGTCCAGAACTTTAGTACTATACCACCCAAGTTACCTTAAAAACTTAGGTTTTGGAAATACGAGTGATTAAAATAGTCGCTTTGGATGTGTGGACAGTGATCCACCTAAGTTTGACATAAAATATAAAATAAATACGGCAGTGTGTCAGCATGACGTACATGTAGGGTGATGAAATAGGACCAGAACTTTAGTACTATACCACCCAAGTTACCTTAAAAACTTAGGTTTTGGAAATATGGGTGATTAAATTAGTCGCTATGCGATGTGCGGACAACGATTTGTCTAAGTATGACATGAAATATAAAAATAAATACGGAGATGTGCCAACACGTACACGTAGGGTGATAGAATAGGACCAGAACTTCTGTATTATACCACCCAAGTTACCGTAAAAACTTAGGTTTTGGAAATATGGCTGATTAAAGTAGTCGCATTGAGATGTGCGGACAGCGATTTGTCAACGTATGACATCAAAAATAAAATAAATACGGAAGTGTGCCAACATGACGTACACATAGGATAATAGAATAGGTCCTGAAATTTAGTATTATACCACCAAAGTTACCTTAAAAACTTAGGTTTTGGAAATATGGGTGATTAAATTAGTCGCTATGCGATGTGCGGACAACGATTTGTCAAAGTATGACATGAAAAATAAAATAAATACGGAAGTGTGCCAACATGACGTACACATAGGATGATAGAATAGGTCCTGAAATTTAGTATTATACCACCCAAGTTACCTTAAAAACTTAGGTTTTGGAAATATGGGTGATTAAATTAGTCGCTATGCGATGTGCGGACAACGATTTGTCTAAGTTTGACATGAAATATAAAAATAAATAAGGAATTGTGGATACATGACGTACACGTAGGGTGATAGAATAGGACCAGAACTTCTGTATTATACCACCCAAGTTACCGTAAAAACGTAGGTTTTGGAAATATGGCTGATTAAAATAGTCGCAATGAGATGTGCGGTCAGCGATTTGTCAAAGTATGACATGAAAAATAAAATAAATACGGAAGTGTGCCAACATGACGTACACATAGGATGATAGAATAGGTCCTGAAATTTAGTATTATACCACCCAAGTTACCTTAAAAACTTAGGTTTTGGAAATATGGGTGATTAAATTAGTCGCTATGCGATGTGCGGACAACGATTTGTCTAAGTATGTCATGAAATATAATAATAAATACGGAGGTGTGCCAACATTACGTACACGTAGGGTGATAGAATAGGACCAGAACTTCTGGTATACCACCCAAGTTACCGTAAAAACTTAGGTTTTGGAAATATGGCTGATTAAAGTAGTCGCATTGAGATGTGCGGACGGAGATTTGTCGAAGTTTGACACGAAATATAAAAAAATACGGAGGTGTGCCAACATGACGTACACATAGGATGATAGAATAGGTCCAGAACTTTAGTACTATACCACCCAAATTACCTTAAAAACTTAGGTTTTGGAAATACGGGTGATTAAAATAGTCGCTTTGGATGTGTGGACAGTGATCCACCTAAGTTTGACATAAAATATAAAATAAATACGGCAGTGTGTCAGCATGACGTACACGTAGGGTGATGAAATAGGACCAGAACTTTAGTATTATACCACCCAAGTTACCGTAAAAACTTAGGTTTTGGAAATATGGGTGATTAAATTAGTCGCTATGCGATGTGCGGACAACGATTTGTCTAAGTTTGACATGAAATATAAAAATAAATACGGAATTTTGGATACATGACGTACACATTGGGTGATAGAATAGGATTAGAACTATATTATTATACCACTCAGGTTACCGTCAAAACTTAGGTTTTGGAAATACGGGTGATTAAAATAGTCGCATTGAGATGTGCGGACAGAGATTTGTCGAAGTTTGACACAAAATATAAAAAAATACGGAGGTGTGCCAACATGACGTACACATAGGATGATAGAATAGGTCCAGAACTTTAGTACTATACCACCCAAGTTACCTTAAAAACCTAGGTTTTGGAAATACGAGTGATTAAAATAGTCGCTTTGGATATGTGGACAGTGATCCACCTAAGTTTGACATAAAATATAAAATAAATACGGCAGTGTGTCAGCATGACGTACATGTAGGGTGATGAAATAGGACCAGAACTTTAGTACTATACCACCCAAGTTACCTTAAAAACTTAGGTTTTGGAAATATGGGTGATTAAATTAGTCGCTATGCGATGTGCGGACAACGATTTGTCTAAGTATGACATGAAATATAATAATAAATACGGAGATGTGCCAACACGTACACGTAGGGTGATAGAATAGGACCAGAACTTCTGTATTATACCACCCAAGTTACCGTAAAAATTTAGGTTTTGGAAATATGGCTGATTAAAGTAGTCGCATTGAGATGTGCGGACAGCGATTTGTCAAAGTATGACATGAAAAATAAAATAAATACGGAAGTGTGCCAACATGACGTACACATAGGATGATAGAATAGGTCCTGAAATTTAGTATTATACCACCCAAGTTACCTTAAAAACTTAGGTTTTGGAAATATGGTGATTAAATTAGTCGCTATGCGATGTGCGGACAACGATTTGTCTAAGTTTGACATGAAATATAAAAATAAATACGGAATTGTGGATACATGACGTACACGTAGGGTGATAGAATAGGACCAGAACTTCTGTATTATACCACCCAAGTTACCGTAAAAACTTAGGTTTTGGAAATATGGCTGATTAAAATAGTCGCATTGAGATGTGCGGACAGCGATTTGTCAAAGTATGACATGAAAAATAAAATAAATACGGAAGTGTGCCAACATGACGTACACATAGGATGATAGAATAGGTCCTGAAATTTAGTATTATACCACCCAAGTTACCTTAAAAACTTAGGTTTTGGAAATATGGGTGATTAAATTAGTCGCTAAGCGATGTGCGGACAACGATTTGTCTAAGTTTGACATGAAATATAAAAATAAATACGGAATTGTGGATACATGACGTACACATAGGGTGATAGAATAGGACCAGAACTTCTGTATTATACCACCCAAGTTACCGTAAAAACTTAATTTTTGGAAATATGGGTGATTAAATTAGTCGCTATGCGATGTGCGGACAACGATTTGTCTAAGTTTGACATGAAATATAAAAATAAATACGGAATTGTGGATACATGACGTAAACATAGGGTGATAGAATAGGACCAGAACTTCTGTATTATACCACCCAAGTTACCGTAATAACTAAGGTTTTGGAAATATGGGTGATTAAATTAGTCGCTATGCGATGTGCGGACAACGATTTGTCTAAGTTTGACATGAAATATAAAAATAAATACGGAATTTTGGATACATGACGTACACATTGGGTGATAGAATAGGCTTAGAACTATATTATTATACCACTCAGGTTACCGTCAAAACTTAGGTTTTGGAAATACGGGTTATTAAAATAGTCGGATTGAGATGTGCGGACAGAGATTTGTCGAAGTTTGACAAGAAATATAAAAAAATACGGAGGTGTGCCAACATGACGTACACATAGGATGATAGAATAGGTCCAGAACTTTAGTACTATACCACCCAAGTTACCTTAAAAACTTAGGTTTTGGAAATACGAGTGATTAAAATAGTCGCTTTGGATGTGTGGACAGTGATCCACCTAAGTTTGACATAAAATATAAAATAAATACGGCAGTGTGTCAGCATGACGTACATGTAGGGTGATGAAATAGGACCAGAACTTTAGTACTATACCACCCAAGTTACCTTAAAAACTTAGGTTTTGGAAATATGGGTGATTAAATTAGTCGCTATGCGATGTGCGGACAACGATTTGTCTAAGTATGACATGAAATATAAAAATAAATACGGAGATGTGCCAACACGTACACGTAGGGTGATAGAATAGGACCAGAACTTCTGTACTATACCACCCAAGTTACCGTAAAAACTTAGGTTTTGGAAATATGGCTGATTAAAGTAGTCGCATTGAGATGTGCGGACAGCGATTTGTCAAAGTATGACATGAAAAATAAAATAAATACGGAAGTGTGCCAACATGACGTACACATAGGATAATAGAATAGGTCCTGAAATTTAGTATTATACCACCAAAGTTACCTTAAAACTTAGGTTTTGGAAATATGGGTGATTAAATTAGTCGCTATGCGATGTGCGGACAACGATTTGTCAAAGTATGACATGAAAAATAAAATAAATACGGAAGTGTGCCAACATGACGTACACATAGGATGATAGAATAGGTCCTGAAATTTAGTATTATACCACCCAAGTTACCTTAAAAACTTAGGTTTTGGAAATATGGGTGATTAAATTAGTCGCTATGCGATGTGCGGACAACGATTTGTCTAAGTTTGACATGAAATATAAAAATAAATACGGAATTGTGGATACATGACGTACACGTAGGGTGATAGAATAGGACCAGAACTTCTGTATTATACCACCCAAGTTACCGTAAAAACTTAGGTTTTGGAAATATGGCTGATTAAAATAGTCGCATTGAGATGTGCGGTCAGCGATTTGTCAAAGTATGACATGAAAAATAAAATAAATACGGAAGTGTGCCAACATGACGTACACATAGGATGATAGAATAGGTCCTGAAATTTAGTATTATACCACCCAAGTTACCTTAAAAACTTAGGTTTTGGAAATATGGGTGATTAAATTAGTCGCTAAGCGATGTGCGGACAACGATTTGTCTAAGTTTGACATGAAATATAAAAATAAATACGGAATTGTGGATACATGACGTACACATAGGGTGATAGAATAGGACCAGAACTTCTGTATTATACCACCCAAGTTACCGTAAAAACTTAGGTTTTGGAAATATGGGTGATTAAATTAGTCGCTATGCGATGTGCGGACAACGATTTGTCTAAGTTTGACATGAAATATAAAAATAAATACGGAATTGTGGATACATGACGTAAACATAGGGTGATAGAATAGGACCAGAACTTCTGTATTATACCACCCAAGTTACCGTAAAAACTTAGTTTTTGGAAATATGGGTGATTAAATTAGTCGCTATGCGATGTGCGGACAACGATTTGTCTAAGTATGTCATGAAATATAATTATAAATACGGAGGTGTGCCAACATTACGTACACGTAGGGTGATAGAATAGGACCAGAACTTCTGGTATACCACCCAAGTTACCGTAAAAACTTAGGTTTTGGAAATATGGCTGATTAAAGTAGTCGCATTGAGATGTGCGGACAGAGATTTGTCGAAGTTTGACACGAAATATAAAAAAATACAGAGGTGTGCCAACATGACGTACACATAGGATGATAGAATAGGTCCAGAACTTTAGTACTATACCACCCAAGTTACCTTAAAAACTTAGGTTTTGGAAATACGGGTGATTAAAATAGTCGCTTTGGATGTGTGGACAGTGATCCACCTAAGTTTGACATAAAATATAAAATAAATACGGCAGTGTGTCAGCATGACGTACACGTAGGGTGATGAAATAGGACCAGAACTTCTGTATTATACCACCCAAGTTACCGTAAAAACTTAGGTTTTGGAAATATGGCTGATTAAAGTAGTCGCATTGAGATGTGCGGACAGAGATTTGTCGAGGTTTGACACGAAATATAAAAAAATACGGAGGTGTGCCAACATGACGTACACATAGGATGATAGAATAGGTCCAGAACTTTAGTACTATACCACCAAAGTTACCTTAAAAACTTAGGTTTTGGAAATACGGGTGATTAAAATAGTCGCTTTGGATGTGTGGACAGTGATCCACCTAAGTTTGACATAAAATATAAAATAAATACGACAGTGTGTCAGCATGACGTACACGTAGGGTGATGAAATAGGACCAGAACTTTAGTACTATACCACCCAAGTTACCTTAAACACTTAGGTTTTGGAAATATGGCTGATTAAAGTAGTCGCATTGAGATGTGCGGACAGAGATTTGTAGAAGTTTGACACGAAATATAAAAAAAATACGGAGGTGTGCCAACATGAGGTACACATAAGATGATAGAATAGGTCCAGAACTTTAGTACTATACCACCCAAGTTACCTTAAAAACTTAGGTTTTGGAAATACGGGTGATTAAAATAGTCGCGATTTGTCAAAGTATGACATGAAAAATAAAATAAATACGGAAGTGTGCCAACATGACGTACACATAGGATGATAGAATGGGTCCTGAAATATAGTATTATACCACCCAAGTTACCTTAAAAACTTAGGTTTTGGAAATATGGGTAATAAATTAGTCGCTATGCGATGTGCGGACAACGATTTGTCTAAGTTTGACATGAAATATAAAAATAAATACGGAATTGTGGATACATGACGTACACGTAGGGTGATAGAATAGGACCAGAACTTCTGTATTATACCACCCAAGATACCGTAAAAACGTAGGTTTTGGAAATATAGCTGATTAAAGTAGTCGCATTGAGATGTGCGGACAGCGATTTGTCAAAGTATGACATGAAAAATAAAATAAATACGGAAGTGTGCCAACATGACGTACACATAGGATGATAGAATAGGTCCTGAAATTTAGTATTATACCACCCAAGTTACCTTAAAAACTTAGGTTTTGGAAATATGGGTGATTAAATTAGTCGCTATGCGATGTGCGGACAACGATTTGTCTAAGTTTGACATGAAATATAAAAATAAATACGGAAATTTGGATACATGACGTACACATAGGGTGATAGAATAGGACCAGAACTTCTGTATTATACCACCCAAGTTACCGTAAAAACTTAGGTTTTGGAAATATCGCTGATTAAAGTAGTCGCATTGAGATGTGCGGACAGCGATTTGTCAAAGTATGACATGAAAAATAAAATAAATACGGAAGTGTGCCAACATGACGTACACATAGGATGATAGAATAGGTCCTGAAATTTAGTATTATACCACCCAAGTTACCTTAAAAACTTAGGTTTTGGAAATATGGGTGATTAAATTAGTCGCTAAGCGATGTGCGGTCAACGATTTGTCTAAGTTTGACATGAAATATAAAAATAAATACGGAATTGTGGATACATGACGTACACATAGGGTGATAGAATAGGACCAGAACTTCTGTATTATACCACCCAAGTTACCGTAAAAACTTAGGTTTTGGAAATATGGGTGATTAAATTAGTCGCTATGCGATGTGCGGACAACGATTTGTCTAAGTTTGACATGAAATATAAAAATAAATACGGAATTGTGGATACATGACGTAAACATAGGGTGATAGAATAGGACCAGAACTTCTGTATTATACCACCCAAGTTACCGTAAAAACTTAGTTTTTGGAAATATGGGTGATTAAATTAGTCGCTTTGCGATGTGCGGACAACGATTTGTC
Source organism: Flexamia atlantica (assembly GCA_035578135.1). Lineage (NCBI taxonomy): Eukaryota > Metazoa > Arthropoda > Insecta > Hemiptera > Cicadellidae > Flexamia > Flexamia atlantica. The sequence goes on from JAQJVK010000181.1 coordinate 140,150, forward strand.
TAAGTATGTCATGAAATATAATTATAAATACGGAGGTGTGCCAACATTACGTACACGTAGGGTGATAGAATAGGACCAGAACTTCTGGTATACCACCCAAGTTACCGTAAAAACTTAGGTTTTGGAAATATGGCTGATTAAAGTAGTCGCATTGAGATGTGCGGACAGAGATTTGTCGAAGTTTGACACGAAATATAAAAAAATACAGAGGTGTGCCAACATGACGTACACATAGGATGATAGAATAGGTCCAGAACTTTAGTACTATACCACCCAAGTTACCTTAAAAACTTAGGTTTTGGAAATACGGGTGATTAAAATAGTCGCTTTGGATGTGTGGACAGTGATCCACCTAAGTTTGACATAAAATATAAAATAAATACGGCAGTGTGTCAGCATGACGTACACGTAGGGTGATGAAATAGGACCAGAACTTCTGTATTATACCACCCAAGTTACCGTAAAAACTTAGGTTTTGGAAATATGGCTGATTAAAGTAGTCGCATTGAGATGTGCGGACAGAGATTTGTCGAGGTTTGACACGAAATATAAAAAAATACGGAGGTGTGCCAACATGACGTACACATAGGATGATAGAATAGGTCCAGAACTTTAGTACTATACCACCAAAGTTACCTTAAAAACTTAGGTTTTGGAAATACGGGTGATTAAAATAGTCGCTTTGGATGTGTGGACAGTGATCCACCTAAGTTTGACATAAAATATAAAATAAATACGACAGTGTGTCAGCATGACGTACACGTAGGGTGATGAAATAGGACCAGAACTTTAGTACTATACCACCCAAGTTACCTTAAACACTTAGGTTTTGGAAATATGGCTGATTAAAGTAGTCGCATTGAGATGTGCGGACAGAGATTTGTAGAAGTTTGACACGAAATATAAAAAAAATACGGAGGTGTGCCAACATGAGGTACACATAAGATGATAGAATAGGTCCAGAACTTTAGTACTATACCACCCAAGTTACCTTAAAAACTTAGGTTTTGGAAATACGGGTGATTAAAATAGTCGCGATTTGTCAAAGTATGACATGAAAAATAAAATAAATACGGAAGTGTGCCAACATGACGTACACATAGGATGATAGAATGGGTCCTGAAATATAGTATTATACCACCCAAGTTACCTTAAAAACTTAGGTTTTGGAAATATGGGTAATAAATTAGTCGCTATGCGATGTGCGGACAACGATTTGTCTAAGTTTGACATGAAATATAAAAATAAATACGGAATTGTGGATACATGACGTACACGTAGGGTGATAGAATAGGACCAGAACTTCTGTATTATACCACCCAAGATACCGTAAAAACGTAGGTTTTGGAAATATAGCTGATTAAAGTAGTCGCATTGAGATGTGCGGACAGCGATTTGTCAAAGTATGACATGAAAAATAAAATAAATACGGAAGTGTGCCAACATGACGTACACATAGGATGATAGAATAGGTCCTGAAATTTAGTATTATACCACCCAAGTTACCTTAAAAACTTAGGTTTTGGAAATATGGGTGATTAAATTAGTCGCTATGCGATGTGCGGACAACGATTTGTCTAAGTTTGACATGAAATATAAAAATAAATACGGAAATTTGGATACATGACGTACACATAGGGTGATAGAATAGGACCAGAACTTCTGTATTATACCACCCAAGTTACCGTAAAAACTTAGGTTTTGGAAATATCGCTGATTAAAGTAGTCGCATTGAGATGTGCGGACAGCGATTTGTCAAAGTATGACATGAAAAATAAAATAAATACGGAAGTGTGCCAACATGACGTACACATAGGATGATAGAATAGGTCCTGAAATTTAGTATTATACCACCCAAGTTACCTTAAAAACTTAGGTTTTGGAAATATGGGTAATAAATTAGTCGCTATGCGATGTGCGGACAACGATTTGTCTAAGTTTGACATGAAATATAAAAATAAATACGGAATTGTGGATACATGACGTACACGTAGGGTGATAGAATAGGACCAGAACTTCTGTATTATACCACCCAAGTTACCGTAAAAACGTAGGTTTTGGAAATATAGCTGATTAAAGTAGTCGCATTGAGATGTGCGGACAGCGATTTGTCAAAGTATGACATGAAAAATAAAATAAATACGGAAGTGTGCCAACATGACGTACACATAGGATGATAGAATAGGTCCTGAAATTTAGTATTATACCACCCAAGTTACCTTAAAAACTTAGGTTTTGGAAATATGGGTGATTAAATTAGTCGCTATGCGATGTGCGGACAACGATTTGTCTAAGTTTGACATGAAATATAAAAATAAATACGGAATTGTGGATACATGACGTACACATAGGGTGATAGAATAGGACCAGAACTTCTGTATTATACCATCCAAGTTACCGTAAAAACTTAGGTTTTGGAAATATGGCTGATTAAAGTAGTCGCATTGAGATGTGCGGACAGCGATTTGTCAAAGTATGACATGAAAAATAAAATAAATACGGAAGTGTGCCAACATGACGTACACATAGGATGAAAGAATAGGACCAGAACTTTAGTACTATACCACCCAAGTTACCTTAAAAACTTAGGTTTTGGAAATACGGGTGATTAAAATAGTCGCTTTGGATGTGTGGACAGTGATCCACCTAAGTTTGACATAAAATATAAAATAAATACGGCAGTGTGTCAGCATGACGTACACGTAGGGTGATGGAATAGGACCAGAACTTCTGTATTATACCACCCAAGTTACCGTAAAAACTTAGGTTTTGGAAATATGGGTGATTAAAGTAGTCGCATTGAGATGTGCGGACGGAGATTTGTCGAAGTTTGACACGAAATATAAAAAAATACGGAGGTGTGCCAACATGACGTACACATAGGATGATAGAATAGGTCCAGAACTTTAGTACTATACCACCCAAGTTACCTTAAAAACTTAGGTTTTGGAAATACGGGTGATTAAAATAGTCGCTTTGGATGTGTGGACAGTGATCCACCTAAGTTTGACATAAAATATAAAATAAATACGGCAGTGTGTCAGCATGACGTACACGTAGGGTGATGAAATAGGACCAGAACTTTAGTATTATACCACCCAAGTTACCGTAAAAACTTAGGTTTTGGAAATATGGGTGATTAAATTAGTCGCTATGCGATGTGCGGACAACGATTTGTCTAAGTTTGACATGAAATATAAAAATAAATACGGAATTTTGGATACATGACGTACACATTGGGTGATAGAATAGGATTAGAACTATATTATTATACCACTCAGGTTACCGTCAAAACTTAGGTTTTGGAAATACGGGTGATTAAAATAGTCGCATTGAGATGTGCGGACAGAGATTTGTCGAAGTTTGACACGAAATATAAAAAAATACGGAGGTGTGCCAACATGACGTACACATAGGATGATAGAATAGGTCCAGAACTTTAGTACTATACCACCCAAGTTACCTTAAAAACCTAGGTTTTGGAAATACGAGTGATTAAAATAGTCGCTTTGGATATGTGGACAGTGATCCACCTAAGTTTGACATAAAATATAAAATAAATACGGCAGTGTGTCAGCATGACGTACATGTAGGGTGATGAAATAGGACCAGAACTTTAGTACTATACCACCCAAGTTACCTTAAAAACTTAGGTTTTGGAAATATGGGTGATTAAATTAGTCGCTATGCGATGTGCGGACAACGATTTGTCTAAGTATGACATGAAATATAATAATAAATACGGAGATGTGCCAACACGTACACGTAGGGTGATAGAATAGGTCCAGAACTTCTGTATTATACCACCCAAGTTACCGTAAAAACTTAGGTTTTGGAAATATGGCTGATTAAAGTAGTCGCATTGAGATGTGCGGACAGCGATTTGTCAAAGTATGACATGATAAATAAAATAAATACGGAAGTGTGCCAACATGACGTACACATAGGATGATAGAATAGGTCCTGAAATTTAGTATTATACCACCCAAGTTACCTTAAAAACTTAGGTTTTGGAAATATGGGTGATTAAATTAGTCGCTATGCGATGTGCGGACAACGATTTGTCTAAGTTTGACATGAAATATAAAAATAAATAAGGAATTGTGGATACATGACGTACACGTAGGGTTATAGAATAGGACCAGAACTTCTGTATTATACCACCCAAGTTACCGTAAAAACTTAGGTTTTGGAAATATGGCTGATTAAAATAGTCGCATTGAGATGTGCGGACAGCGATTTGTCAAAGTATGACATGAAAAATAAAATAAATACGGAAGTGTGCCAACATGACGTACACATAGGATGATAGAATAGGTCCTGAAATTTAGTATTATACCACCCAAGTTACCTTAAAAACTTAGGTTTTGGAAATATGGGTGATTAAATTAGTCGCTAAGCGATGTGCGGACAACGATTTGTCTAAGTTTGACATGAAATATAAAAATAAATACGGAATTGTGGATACATGACGTACACATAGGGTGATAGAATAGGACCAGAACTTCTGTATTATACCACCCAAGTTACCGTAAAAACTTAGGTTTTGGAAATATGGGTGATTAAATTAGTCGCTATGCGATGTGCGGACAACGATTTGTCTAAGTTTGACATGAAATATAAAAATAAATACGGAATTGTGGATACATGACGTAAACATAGGGTGATAGAATAGGACCAGAACTTCTGTATTATACCACCCAAGTTACCGTAATAACTAAGGTTTTGGAAATATGGGTGATTAAATTAGTCGCTATGCGATGTGCGGACAACGATTTGTCTAAGTTTGACATGAAATATAAAAATAAATACGGAATTTTGGATACATGACGTACACATTGGGTGATAGAATAGGCTTAGAACTATATTATTATACCACTCAGGTTACCGTCAAAACTTAGGTTTTGGAAATACGGGTTATTAAAATAGTCGCATTGAGATGTGCGGACAGAGATTTGTCGAAGTTTGACACGAAATATAAAAAAATACGGAGGTGTGCCAACATGACGTACACATAGGATGATAGAATAGGTCCAGAACTTTAGTACTATACCACCCAAGTTACCTTAAAAACCTAGGTTTTGGAAATACGAGTGATTAAAATAGTCGCTTTGGATGTGTGGACAGTGATCCACCTAAGTTTGACATAAAATATAAAATAAATACGGCAGTGTGTCAGCATGACGTACATGTAGGGTGATGAAATAGGACCAGAACTTTAGTACTATACCACCCAAGTTACCTTAAAAACTTAGGTTTTGGAAATATGGGTGATTAAATTAGTCGCTATGCGATGTGCGGACAACGATTTGTCTAAGTTTGACATGAAATATAAAAATAAATACGGAATTGTGGATACATGACGTACACGTAGGGTGATAGAATAGGACCAGAACTTCTGTATTATACCACCCAAGTTACCGTAAAAACTTAGGTTTTGGAAATATGGCTGATTAAAATTGTCGCATTGAGATGTATGGACAGCGATTTGTCAAAGTATGACATGAAAAATAAAATAAATACGGAAGTGTGCCAACATGACGTACACATAGGATGATAGAATAGGTCCTGAAATTTAGTATTATACCACCCAAGTTACCTTAAAAACTTAGGTTTTGGAAATATGGGTGATTAAATTAGTCGCTAAGCGATGTGCGGACAACGATTTGTCTAAGTTTGACATGAAATATAAAAATAAATACGGAATTGTGGATACATGACGTACACATAGGGTGATAGAATAGGACCAGAACTTCTGTATTATACCACCCAAGTTACCGTAAAAACTTAGGTTTTGGAAATATGGGTGATTAAATTAGTCGCTATGCGATGTGCGGACAACGATTTGTCTAAGTTTGACATGAAATATAAAAATAAATACGGAATTGTGGATACATGACGTAAACATAGGGTGATAGAATAGGACCAGAACTTCTGTATTATACCACCCAAGTAACCGTAAAAACTTAGGTTTTGGAAATATGGGTGATTAAATTAGTCGCTATGCGATGTGCGGACAACGATTTGTCTAAGTATGTCATGAAATATAATAATAAATACGGAGGTGTGCCAACATTACGTACACGTAGGGTGATAGAATAGGACCAGAACTTCTGTAGTATACCACCCAAGTTACCGTAAAAACTTAGGTTTTGGAAATATGGCTGATTAAAGTAGTCGCATTGAGATGTGCGGACAGAGATTTGTCGAAGTTTGACACGAAATATAAAAAAATACAGAGGTGTGCCAACATGACGTACACATAGGATGATAGAATAGGTCCAGAACTTTAGTACTATACCACCCAAGTTACCTTAAAAACTTAGGTTTTGGAAATACGGGTGATTAAAATAGTCGCTTTGGATGTGTGGACAGTGATCCACCTAAGTTTGACATATAATATATAATAAATACGGCAGTGTGTCAGCATGACGTACACGTAGGGTGATGAAATAGGACCAGAACTTCTGTATTATACCACCCAAGTTACCGGAAAAACTTAGGTTTTGGAAATATGGCTGATTAAAGTAGTCGCATTGAGATGTGCGGACAGAGATTTGTCGAGGTTTGACACGAAATATAAAAAAATACGGAGGTGTGCCAACATGACGTACACATAGGATGATAGAATAGGTCCAGAACTTTAGTACTATACCACCAAAGTTACCTTAAAAATTTAGGTTTTGGAAATACGGGTGATTAAAATAGTCGCTTTTGATGTGTGGACAGTGATCCACCTAAGTTTGACATAAAATATAAAATAAATACGACAGTGTGTCAGCATGACGTACACGTAGGGTGATGAAATAGGACCAGAACTTTAGTACTATACCACCCAAGTTACCTTAAACACTTAGGTTTTGGAAATATGGCTGATTAAAGTAGTCGCATTGAGATGTGCGGACAGAGATTTGTAGAAGTTTGACACGAAATATAAAAAAAATACGGAGGTGTGCCAACATGAGGTACACATAGGATGATAGAATAGGTCCAGAACTTTAGTATTATACCACCCAAGTTACCTTAAAAACTTAGGTTTTGGAAATACGGGTGATTAAAATAGTCGCGATTTGTCAAAGTATGACATGAAAAATAAAATAAATACGGAAGTGTGCCAACATGACGTACACATAGGATGATAGAATAGGTCCTGAAATATAGTATTATACCACCCAAGTTACCTTAAAAACTTAGGTTTTGGAAATATGGGTAATAAATTAGTCGCTATGCGATGTGCGGACAACGATTTGTCTAAGTTTGACATGAAATATAAAAATAAATACGGAATTGTGGATACATGACGTACACGTAGGGTGATAGAATAGGACCAGAACTTCTGTATTATACCACCCAAGATACCGTAAAAACGTAGGTTTTGGAAATATAGCTGATTAAAGTAGTCGCATTGAGATGTGCGGACAGCGATTTGTCAAAGTATGACATGAAAAATAAAATAAATACGGAAGTGTGCCAACATGACGTACACATAGGATGATAGAATAGGTCCTGAAATTTAGTATTATACCACCCAAGTTACCTTAAAAACTTAGGTTTTGGAAATATGGGTGATTAAATTAGTCGCTATGCGATGTGCGGACAACGATTTGTCTAAGTTTGACATGAAATATAAAAATAAATACGGAAATTTGGATACATGACGTACATATAGGGTGATAGAATAGGACCAGAACTTCTGTATTATACCACCCAAGTTACCTTAAAAACTTAGGTTTTGGAAATATCGCTGATTAAAGTAGTCGCATTGAGATGTGCGGACAGCGATTTGTCAAAGTATGACATGAAAAATAAAATAAATACGGAAGTGTGCCAACATGACGTACACATAGGATGATAGAATAGGTCCTGAAATTTAGTATTATACCACCCAAGTTACCTTAAAAACTTAGGTTTTGGAAATATGGGTAATAAATTAGTCGCTATGCGATGTGCGGACAACGATTTGTCTAAGTTTGACATGAAATATAAAAATAAATATGGAATTTTGGATACATGACGTACACGTAGGGTGATAGAATAGGACCAGAACATCTGTATTATACCACCCAAGTTACCGTAAAAACGTAGGTTTTGGAAATATAGCTGATTAAAGTAGTCGCATTGAGATGTGCGGACAGCGATTTGTCAAAGTATGACATGAAAAATAAAATAAATACGGAAGTGTGCCAACATGACGTACACATAGGATGATAGAATAGGTCCTGAAATTTAGTATTATACCACCCAAGTTACCTTAAAAACTTAGGTTTTGGAAATATGGGTGATTAAATTAGTCGCTATGCGATGTGCGGACAACGATTTGTCTAAGTTTGACATGAAATATAAAAATAAATACGGAATTGTGGATACATGACGTACACATAGGGTGATAGAATAGGACCAGAACTTCTGTATTATACCACCCAAGTTACCGTAAAAACTTAGGTTTTGGAAATATGGCTGATTAAAGTAGTCGCATTGAGATGTGCGGACAGCGATTTGTCAAAGTATGACATGAAAAATAAAATAAATACGGAAGTGTGCCAACATGACGTACACATAGGATGATAGAATAGGTCCTGAAATTTAGTATTATACCACCCAAGTTACCTTAAAAACTTAGGTTTTGGAAATATGGGTGATTAAATTAGTCGCTATGCGATGTGCGGACAACGATTTGTCTAAGTTTGACATGAAATATAAAAATAAATACGGAATTGTGGATACATGACGTACACATAGGGTGATAGAATAGGACCAGAACTCCTGTATTATACCACCCAAGTTACCGTAAAAACTTAGGTTTTGGAAATATGGGTGATTAAATTAGTCGCTATGCGATGTGCGGACAACGATTTGTCTAAGTTTGACATGAAATATAAAAATAAATACGGAATTGTGGATACATGACGTACACATAGGGTGATAGAAAAGGACAAGAACTTCTTTCTGTATTATACCACCCAAGTTACCGTAAAAACTTAGGTTTTGGAAATATGGGTGATTAAATTAGTCGCTATGCGATGTGCGGACAACGATTTGTCTAAGTATGACATGAAATATATTAATAAATACGGAGGTGTGCCAACATTACGTACACGTAGGGTGATAGAATAGGACCAGAACTTCTGTATTATACCACCCAAGTTACCGTAAAAACTTAGGTTTTGGAAATATGGCTGATTAAAGTAGTCGCATTGAGATGTGCGGACAGAGATTTGTCGAAGTTTGACACGAAATATAAAAAAATACGGAGGTGTGCCAACATGACGTACATATAGGATAATAGAATAGGTTCAGAACTTTAGTACTATACCACCCAAGTTACCTTAAAAACTTAGGTTTTGGAAATACGGGTGATTAAAATAGTCGCTTTGGATGTGTGGACAGTGATCCACCTAAGTTTGACATAAAATATAAAATAAATACGGCAGTGTGTCAGCATGACGTACACGTACGGTGATGAAATAGGACCAGAACCTCTGTATTATACCACCCAAGTTACCGTAAAAACTTAGGTTTTGGAAATATGGGTGATTAAATTAGTCGCTATGCGATGTGCGGACAACGATTTGTCTAAGTTTGACATGAAATATAAAAATAATTACGGAATTGTGGATACATGACGTACACATAGGGTGATAGAATAGGACCAGAACTTCTGTATTATACCACCCAAGTTACCGTAAAAACTTAGGTTTTGGAAATATGGCTGATTAAAGTAGTCGCATTGAGATGTGCGGACAGAGATTTGGAAATACGGGTAGGTTTTGGAGATAGATAGGTTCCAAAACAGAGATAGGTTTTGGAAATACGGGTGATTAAAATAGTCGCTTTGGATGTGTGGACAGTGATCCACCTAAGTTTAACATAAAATATAAAATAAATACGGCAGTGTGTCACCATGACGTACACGTAGGGTGATGAAATAGGACCAGAACCTCTGTATTTTACCACCCAAGTTACCGTAAAATCTTAGGTTTTGGAAATATGGCTGATTAAAGTAGTCGCATTGAGATGTGCGGACAGAGATTTGTCGAAGTTTGACACGAAATATAAAAAAATACGGAGGTGTGCCAACATGACGTACACATAGGATGATAGAATAGGTCCAGAACTTTAGTACTATACCACCCAAGTTACCTTAAAAACTTAGGTTTTGGAAATACGGGTGATTAAAATAGTCGCTTTGGATGTGTGGACAGTGATCCACCTAAGTTTGACATAAAATATAAAATAAATAGGGCAGTGTGTCAGCATGACGTACACGTAGGGTGATGAAATAGGACCAGAACTTTAGTACTATACCACCCAAGTTACCTTAAAAACTTAGGTTTTGGAAATATGGCTGATTAAAGTAGTCGCATTGAGATGTGCGGACAGCGATTTGTCAAAGTATGACATGAAAAATAAAATAAATACGGAAGTGTGCCAACATGACGTACACATAGGATGATAGAATAGGTCCTGAAATTTAGTATTATACCACCCAAGTTACCTTAAAAACTTAGGTTTTGAAAATATGGGTGATTAAATTAGTCGCTATGCGATGTGCGGACAACGATTTGTCGAAGTTTGACACGAAATATAAAAAAAATACGGAGGTGTGCCAACATGACGTACACATAGGATGATAGAATAGGTCCAGAACTTTAGTACTATACCACCCAAGTTACCGTAAAAACTTAGGTTTTGGAAATATGGGTGATTAAATTAGTCGCTATGTGATGTGCGGACAACGATTTGTCTAAGTTTGACATGAAATATAAAAATAAATACGGAGGTGTGCCAAGATTACGTACACGTAGGGTGATAGAATAGGACCAGAACTTCTGTATTATACCACCCAAGTTACCGTAAAAACTTAGGTTTTGGAAATATGGCTGATTAAAGTAGTCGCATTGAGATGTGCGGACAGAGATTTGGAAATACGGGTAGGTTTTGGAGATAGATAGGTTCCAAAACAGAGATAGGTTTTGGAAATACGGGTGATTAAAATAGTCGCTTTGGATGTGTGGACAGTGATCCACCTAAGTTTAACATAAAATATAAAATAAATACGGCAGTGTGTCACCATGACGTACACGTAGGGTGATGAAATAGGACCAGAACCTCTGTATTTTACCACCCAAGTTACCGTAAAATCTTAGGTTTTGGAAATATGGCTGATTAAAGTAGTCGCATTGAGATGTGCGGACAGAGATTTGTCGAAGTTTGACACGAAATATAAAAAAATACGGAGGTGTGCCAACATGACGTACACATAGGATGATAGAATAGGTCCAGAACTTCTGTATTATACCACCCAAATTACCGTAAAAACTTAGGTTTTGGAAATATGGGTGATTAAATTAGTCGCTATGCGATGTGCGGACAAAGATTTGTCGAAGTTTGACACGAAATATAAAAAAAATACGGAGGTGTGCCAACATGACGTACATATAGGATGATAGAATAGGTCCAGAATTTTAGTATTATACCACCCAAGTTACCTTAAAAACTTAGGTTTTGGAAATACGGGTGATTAAAATAGTCGCTTTGGATGTGTGGACAGTGATCCACCTAAGTTTGACATAAAATATAAAATAAATACGGCAGTGTGTCAGCATGACGTACACGTAGGGTGATGAAATAGGACCAGAACTTCTGTATTATACCACCCAAGTTACCGTAAAAACTTAGGTTTTGGAAATATGGGTGATTAAATTAGTCGCTATGCGATGTGCGGACAACGATTTGTCTAAGTATGACATGAAATATAATAATAAATACGGAGGTGTGCCAACATTACGTACACGTAGGGTGATAGAATAGGACCAGAACTTCTGTATTATACCACCCAAGTTACCGTAAAAACTTAGGTTTTGGAAATATGGCTGATTAAAGTAGTCGCATTGAGATGTGCGGACAGAGATTTGTCGAGGTTTGACACGAAATATAAAAAAAATACGGAGGTGTGCCAACATGACGTACACATAGGATGATAGAATAGGTCCAGAACTTTAGTACTATACCACCCAAGTTACCTTAAAAACTTAGGTTTTGGAAATACGGGTGATTAAAATAGTCGCTTTGGATGTGTGGACAGTGATCCAGCTAAGTTTGACATAAAATATAAAATAAATACGGCAGTGTGTCAGCATGACGTACACGTAGGGTGATGAAATAGGACCAGAACTTCTGTATTATACCACCCAAGTTACCGTAAAAACTTAGGTTTTGGAAATATGGCTGATTAAAGTAGTCGCATTGAGATGTGCGGACAGAGATTTGTCGAGGTTTGACACGAAATATAAAAAAAATACGGAGGTGTGCCAACATGACGTACACATAGGATGATAGAATAGGTCCTGAAATTTAGTATTATACCACCCAAGTTACCTTAAAAACTTAGGTTTTGGAAATATGGGTGATTAAATTAGTCGCTATGCGATGTGCGGACAACGATTTGTCGAAGTTTGACACGAAATATAAAAAAAATACGGAGGTGTGCCAACATGACGTACACATAGGATGATAGAATAGGTCCAGAACTTTAGTACTATACCACCCAAGTTACCGTAAAAACTTAGGTTTTGGAAATATGGGTGATTAAATTAGTCGCTATGTGATGTGCGGACAACGATTTGTCTAAGTTTGACATGAAATATAAAAATAAATACGGAGGTGTGCCAACATTACGTACACGTAGGGTGATAGAATAGGACCAGAACTTCTGTATTATACCAACCAAATTACCGTAAAAACTTAGGTTTTGGAAATATGGGTGATTAAATTAGTCGATATGCGATGTGCGGACAACGATTTGTCTAAGTATGACATGAAATATATTAATAAATACGGAGGTGTGCCAACATTACGTACACGTAGGGTGATAGAATAGGACCAGAACTTCTGTATTATACCACCCAAGTTACCGTAAAAACTTAGGTTTTGGAAATATGGCTGATTAAAGTAGTCGCATTGAGATGTGCGGACAGAGATTTGTCGAAGTTTGACACGAAATATAAAAAAAATACGGAGGTGTGCCAACATGACGTACATATAGGATGATAGTATAGGTCCAGAACTTTAGTACTATACCACCCAAGTTACCTTAAAAACTTAGGTTTTGGAAATACGGGTGATTAAAATAGTCGCTTTGGATGTGTGGACAGTGATCCACCTAAGTTTGACATAAAATATAAAATAAATACGGCAGTGTGTCAGCATGACGTACACGTAGGGTGATGAAATAGGACCAGAACTTCTGTATTATACCACCCAAGTTACCGTAAAAACTTAGGTTTTGGAAATATGGGTGATTAAATTAGTCGCTATGCGATGTGCGGACAACGATTTGTCTAAGTATGACATGAAATATAATAATAAATACGGAGGTGTGCCAACATGACGTACACATAGGATGATAGAATAGGTCCAGAACTTTAGTACTATACCACCCAAGTTACCTTAAAAACTTAGGTTTTGGAAATACGGGTGATTAAAATAGTCGCTTTGGATGTGTGGACAGTGATCCACCTAAGTTTGACATAAAATATAAAATAAATACGGCAGTGTGTCAGCATGACGTACACGTAGGGTGATGAAATAGGACCAGAACTTTAGTACTATACCACCCAAGTTACCTTAAAAACTTAGGTTTTGGAAATATGGCTGATTAAAGTAGTCGCATTGAGATGTTCGGACAGAGATTTGTAGAAGTTTGACACGAAATATAAAAAAATACAAGGTGTGCCAACATGACGTACACATAGGATGATAGAATAGGTCCAGAACTTTAGTACTATACCACCCAAGTTACCTTAAAAACTTAGGTTTTGGAAATATGGGTGATTAAATTAGTCGCTATGCGATGTGCGGACAACGATTTGTCGAAGTTTGACACGAAATATAAAAAAAATACGGAGGTGTGCCAACATGACGTACACATAGGATGATAGAATAGGTCCAGAACTTTAGTACTATACCACCCAAGTTACCTTAAAAACTTAGGTTTTGGAAATATGGGTGATTAAATTAGTCGCTATGCGATGTGCGGACAACGATTTGTCTAAGTTTGACATGAAATATAAAAATAAATACAGAGGTGTGCCAACATTACGTACACGTAGGGTGATAGAATAGGACCAGAACTTCTGTATTATACCACCCAAGTTACCGTAAAAACTTAGGTTTTGGAAATATGGGTGATTAAATTAATCGCTATGCGATGTGCGGACAACGATTTGTCTTAGTATGACATGAAATATAATAATAAATACGGAGGTTAGCCAACATTACGTACACGTAGGGTGATAGAATAGGACCAGAACTTCTGTATTATACCACCCAAGTTACCGTAAAAACTTAGGTTTTGGAAATATGGCTGATTAAAGTAGTCGCATTGAGATGTGCGGACAGAGATTTGTCGAAGTTTGACACGAAATATAAAAAAAATACGGAGGTGTGCCAACATGACGTACACATAGGATGATAGAATAGGTCCAGAACTTTAGTACTATACCACCCAAGTTACCTTAAAAACTTAGGTTTTGGAAATACGGGTGATTAAAATAGTCGCTTTGGATGTGTGGACAGTGATTCACCTAAGTTTGACATGAAATATAAAATAAATACGGCAGTGTGTCAGCATGACGTACACGTAGGGTGATGAAATAGGACCAGAACTTCTGTATTATACCACCCAAGTTACCGTAAAAACTTAGGTTTTGGAAATATGGCTGATTAAAGTAGTCGCATTGAGATGTGCGGACAGAGATTTGTCGAAGTTTGACACGAAATATAAAAAAAATACGGAGGTGTGCCAACATGACGTACACATAGGATGATAGAATAGGTCCAGAACTTTAGTACTATACCACCCAAGTTACCTTAAAAACTTAGGTTTTGGAAATACGGGTGATTAAAATAGTCGCTTTGGATGTGTGGACAGTGATCCACCTAAGTTTGACATAAAATATAAAATAAATACGGCAGTGTGTCAGCATGACGTATACGTAGGGTGATGAAATAGGACCAGAACTTCTGTATTATACCACCCAAGTTACCGTAAAAACTTAGGTTTTGGAAATATGGGTGATTAAATTAGTCGCTATGCGATGTGCGGACAACGATTTGTCTAAGTATGACATGAAATATAATAATAAATACGGAGGTGTGCCAACATTACGTACACGTAGGGTGATAGAATAGGACCAGAACTTCTGTATTATACCACCCAAGTTACCGTAAAAACTTAGGTTTTGGAAATATGGCTGATTAAAGTAGTCGCATTGAGATGTGCGGACAGAGATTTGTCGAGGTTTGACACGAAATATAAAAAAAATACGGAGGTGTGCCAACATGACGTACACATAGGATGATAGAATAGGTCCAGAACTTTAGTACTATACCACCCAAGTTACCTTAAAAACTTAGGTTTTGGAAATACGGGTGATTAAAATAGTCGCTTTGGATGTGTGGACAGTGATCCAGCTAAGTTTGACATAAAATATAAAATAAATACGGCAGTGTGTCAGCATGACGTACACGTAGGGTGATGAAATAGGACCAGAACTTCTGTATTATACCACCCAAGTTACCGTAAAAACTTAGGTTTTGGAAATATGGCTGATTAAAGTAGTCGCATTGAGATGTGCGGACAGAGATTTGTCGAAGTTTGACACGAAATATAAAAAAAATACGGAGGTGTGCCAACATGACGTACACATAGGATGATAGAATAGGTCCTGAAATTTAGTATTATACCACCCAAGTTACCTTAAAAACTTAGGTTTTGGAAATATGGGTGATTAAATTAGTCGCTATGCGATGTGCGGACAACGATTTGTCGAAGTTTGACACGAAATATAAAAAAAATACGGAGGTGTGCCAACATGACGTACACATAGGATGATAGAATAGGTCCAGAACTTTAGTACTATACCACCCAAGTTACCGTAAAAACTTAGGTTGGAAATATGGGTGATTAAATTAGTCGCTATGCGATGTGCGGACAACGATTTGTCTAAGTTTGACATGAAATATAAAAATAAATACGGAGGTGTGCCAACATTACGTACACGTAGGGTGATAGAATAGGACCAGAACTTCTGTATTATACCAACCAAATTACCGTAAAAACTTAGGTTTTGGAAATATGGGTGATTAAATTAGTCGATATGCGATGTGCGGACAACGATTTGTCTAAGTATGACATGAAATATATTAATAAATACGGAGGTGTGCCAACATTACGTACACGTAGGGTGATAGAATAGGACCAGAACTTCTGTATTATACCACCCAAGTTACCGTAAAAACTTAGGTTTTGGAAATATGGCTGATTAAAGTAGTCGCATTGAGATGTGCGGACAGAGATTTGTCGAAGTTTGACACGAAATATAAAAAAAATACGGAGGTGTGCCAACATGACGTACATATAGGATGATAGAATAGGTCCAGAACTTTAGTACTATACCACCCAAGTTACCTTAAAAACTTAGGTTTTGGAAATACGGGTGATTCAAATAGTCGCTTTGGATGTGTGGACAGTGATCCACCTAAGTTTGACATAAAATATAAAATAAATTCGGCAGTGTGTCAGCATGACGTACACGTAGGGTGATGAAATAGGACCAGAACTTCTGTATTATACCACCCAAGTTACCGTAAAAACTTAGGTTTTGGAAATATGGGTGATTAAATTAGTCGCTATGCGATGTGCGGACAACGATTTGTCTAAGTATGACATGAAATATAATAATAAATACGGAGGTGTGCCACCATGACGTACACATAGGATGATAGAATAGGTCCAGAACTTTAGTACTATACCACCCAAGTTACCTTAAAAACTTAGGTTTTGGAAATACGGGTGATTAAAATAGTCGCTTTGGATGTGTGGACAGTGATCCACCTAAGTTTGACATAAAATATAAAATAAATACGGCAGTGTGTCAGCATGACGTACACGTGGGGTGATGAAATAGGACCAGAACTTTAGTACTATACCACCCAAGTTACCTTAAAAACTTAGGTTTTGGAAATATGGCTGATTAAAGTAGTCGCATTGAGATGTGCGGACAGAGATTTGTAGAAGTTTGACACGAAATATAAAAAAAATACGGATGTGTGCCAACATGACGTACACATAGGATGATAGAATAGGTCCAGAACTTTAGTACTATACCACCCAAGTTACCTTAAAAACTTAGGTTTTGGAAATACGGGTGATTAAAATAGTCGCTTTGGATGTGTGGACAGTGATCCACCTAAGTTTGACATAAAATATAAAATAAATACGGCAGTGTGTCAGCATGACGTACACGTAGGGTGATGAAATAGGACCAGAACTTTAGTACTATACCACCCAAGTTACCTTAAAAACTTAGGTTTTGGAAATATGGCTGATTAAAGTAGTCGCATTGAGATGTGCGGACAGAGATTTGTAGAAGTTTGACACGAAATATAAAAAATACGGAGGTGTGCCAACATGACGTACACATAGGATGATAGAATAGGTCCAGAACTTTAGTACTATACCACCCAAGTTACCTTAAAAACTTAGGTTTTGGAAATATAAGTGATTAAATTAGTCGCTATGCGATGTGCGGACAACGATTTGTCGAAGTTTCACACGAAATATAAAAAAAATATGGAGGTGTGCCAACATGACGTACACATAGGATGATAGAATAGGTCCAGAACTTTAGTACTATACCACCCAAGTTACCTTAAAAACTTAGGTTTTGGAAATATGGGTGATTAAATTAGTCGCTATGCGATGTGCGGACAACGATTTGTCTACGTTTGACATGAAATATAAAAATAAATACAGAGGTGTGCCAACATTACGTACACGTAGGGTGATAGAATAGGACCAGAACTTCTGTATTATACCACCCAAGTTACCGTAAAAACTTAGGTTTTGGAAATATGGGTGATTAAATTAATCGCTATGCGATGTGCGGACAACGATTTGTCTTAGTATGACATGAAATATAATAATAAATACGGAGGTTAGCCAACATTACGTACACGTAGGGTGATAGAATAGGACCAGAACTTCTGTATTATACCACCCAAGTTACCGTAAAAACTTAGGTTTTGGAAATATGGCTGATTAAAGTAGTCGCATTGAGATGTGCGGACAGAGATTTGTCGAAGTTTGACACGAAATATAAAAAAAATACGGAGGTGTGCCAACATGACGTACACATAGGATGATAGAATAGGTCCAGAACTTTAGTACTATACCTTCCAAGTTACCTTAAAAACTTAGGTTTTGGAAATACGGGTGATTAAAATAGTCGCTTTGGATGTGTGGACAGTGATTCACCTAAGTTTGACATGAAATATAAAATAAATACGGCAGTGTGTCAGCATGACGTACACGTAGGGTGATGAAATAGGACCAGAACGTCTGTATTATACCACCCAAGTTACCGTAAAAACTTAGGTTTTGGAAATATGGCTGATTAAAGTAGTCGCATTGAGATGTGCGGACAGAGATTTGTCGAAGTTTGACACGAAATATAAAAAAAATACGGAGGTGTGCCAACATGACGTACACATAGGATGATAGAATAGGTCCAGAACTTTAGTACTATACCACCCAAGTTACCTTAAAAACTTAGGTTTTGGAAATACGGGTGATTAAAATAGTCGCTTTGGATGTGTGGACAGTGATCCACCTAAGTTTGACATAAAATATAAAATAAATACGGCAGTGTGTCAGCATGACGTACACGTAGGGTGATGAAATAGGACCAGAACTTCTGTATTATACCACCCAAGTTACCGTAAAAACTTAGGTTTTGGAAATATGGCTGATTAAAGTAGTCGCATTGAGATGTGCAGACACAGATTTGTCGAAGTTTGACACGAAATATAAAAAAAATACGGAGATGTGCCAACATGACGTACACATAGGATGATAGAATAGGTCCAGAACTTTAGTACTATACCACCAAAGTTACCTTAAAAACTTAGGTTTTGGAAATACGGGTGATTAAAATAGTCGCTTTGGATGTGTGGACAGTGATCCACCTAAGTTTGACATAAAATATAAAATAAATACGGCAGTGTGTCAGCATGACGTACACGTAGGGTGATGAAATAGGACCAGAACTTTAGTACTATACCACCCAAGTTACCTTAAAAACTTAGGTTTTGGAAATATGGCTGATTAAAGTAGTCGCATTGAGATGTGCGGACAGAGATTTGTAGAAGTTTGACACGAAATATAAAAAAAATACGGAGGTGTGCCAACATGACGTACACATAGGATGATAGAATAGGTCCAGAACTTTAGTACTATACCACCCAAGTTACCTTAAAAACTTAGGTTTTGGAAATATGGGTGATTAAATTAGTCGCTATGCGATGTGCGGACAACGATTTGTTGAAGTTTGACACGAAATATAAAAAAAATACGGAGGTTTGCCAACATGACGTACACATAGGATGATAGAATAGGTCCAGAACTTTAGTACTATACCACCCAAATTACCGTAAAAACTTAGGTTTTGGAAATATGGGTGATTAAATTAGTCGCTATGCGATGTGCGGACAACGATTTGTCTAAGTTTGACATGAAATATAAAAATAAATACGGAGGTGTGCCAACATTACGTACACGTAGGGTGATAGAATAGAACCAGAACTTCTGTATTATACCACCCAAGTTACCGTAAAAACTTAGGTTTTGGAAATATGACTGATTAAAGTAGTCGCATTGAGATGTGCGGACAGAGATTTGTCGAAGTTTGACACGAAATATAAAAAAAATACGGAGGTGTGCCAACATGACGTACACATAGGATGATAGAATAGGTCCAGAACTTTAGTACTATACCACCCAAGTTACCTTAAAAACTTAGGTTTTGGAAATACGGGTGATTAAAATAGTCGCTTTGGATGTGTGGACAGTGATCCACCTGTCCAAGTTTGACATAAAATATAAAATAAATACGGCAGTGTGTCAGCATGACGTACACGTAGGGTGATGAAATAGGACCAGAACTTCTGTATTATACCACCCAAGTTACCGTAAAAACTTAGGTTTTGGAAATATGGCTGATTAAAGTAGTCGCATTGAGATGTGCGGACACAGATTTGTCGAAGTTTGACACGAAATATAAAAAAAAGTGTTCGTGTGCCAACATGACGTACACATAGGATGATAGAATAGGTCCAGAACTTTAGTACTATACCACCCAAGTTACCTTAAAAACTTAGGTTTTGGAAATACGGGTGATTAAAATAGTCGCTTTGGATGTGTGGACAGTGATCCACCTAAGTTTGACATAAAATATAAAATAAATACGGCAGTGTGTCAGCATGACGTACACGTAGGGTGATGAAATAGGATCAGAACTTTAGTACTATACCACCCATGTTACCTTAAAAACTTAGGTTTTGGAAATATGGCTGATTAAAGTAGTCGCATTGAGATGTGCGGACAGAGATTTGTAGAAGTTTGACACGAAATATAAAAAAATACGGAGGTGTGCCAACATGACGTACACATAGGATGATAGAATAGGTCCAGAACTTTAGTACTATACCACCCAAGTTACCTTAAAAACTTAGGTTTTGGAAATATGGGTGATTAAATTAGTCGCTATGCGATGTGCGGACAACGATTTGTCTAAGTTTGAAATGAAATATAAAAAAATATACAACATTACGTACACGTAGGGTGATAGAATAGGACCAGAACTTCTGTATTATACCACCCAAGTTACCGTAAAAACTTAGGTTTTGGAAATATGGGTGATTAAATTAATCGCTATGCGATGTGCGGACAACGATTTGTCTTAGTATGACATGAAATATAATAATAAATACGGAGGTTAGCCAACATTACGTACACGTAAGGTGATAGAATAGGACCAGAACTTCTGTATTATACCACCCAAGTTACCGTAAAAACTTAGGTTTTGGAAATATGGCTGATTAAAGTAGTCGCATTGAGATGTGCGGACAGAGATTTGTCGAAGTTTGACACGAAATATAAAAAAATACGGAGGTGTGCCAACATGACGTACACATAGGATGATAGAATAGGTCCAGAACTTTAGTACTATACCACCCAAGTTACCTTAAAAACTTAGGTTTTGGAAATACGGGTGATTAAAATAGTCGCTTTGGATGTGTGGACAGTGATTCACCTAAGTTTGACATGAAATATAAAATAAATACGGCAGTGTGTCAGCATGACGTACACATAGGGTGATGAAATAGGACCAGAACTTCTGTATTATACCACCCAAGTTACCGTAAAAACTTAGGTTTTGGAAATATGGCTGATTAAAGTAGTCGCATTGAGATGTGCGGACAGAGATTTGTCGAAGTTTGACACGAAATATAAAAAAAATACGGAGGTGTGCCAACATGACGTACACATAGGATGATAGAATAGGTCCAGAACTTTAGTACTATACCACCCAAGTTACCTTAAAAACTTAGGTTTGGAATTATGGGTGATTAAATTAGTCGCTATGCGATGTGCGGACAACGATTTGTCGAAGTTTGACACGAAAAATAAAAAAAATACGGAGGTGTGCCAACATGACGTACACATAGGATGATAGAATAGGTCCAGAACTTTAGTACTATACCACCCAAGTTACCTTAAAAACTTAGGTTTTGGAAATATGGGTGATTAAATTAGTCGCTATGCGATGTGCGGACAACGATTTGTCTAAGTATGACATGAAATATAATAATAAATACGGAGGTGTGCCAACATTACGTACACGTAGGGTGATAGAATAGGACCAGAACTTCTGTATTATACCACCCAAGTTACCGTAAAAACTTAGGTTTTGGAAATATGGCTGATTAAAGTAGTCGCATTGAGATGTGCGGACAGAGATTTGTCGAAGTTTGACACGAAATATAAAAAAATACGGAGGTGTGCCAACATGACGTACATATAGGATGATAGAATAGGTCCAGAACTTTAGTACTATACCACCCAAGTTACCTTAAAAACTTAGGTTTTGGAAATACGGGAGATTAAAATAGTCGCTTTGGATGTGTGGACAGCGATCCACCTAAGTTTGACATAAAATATAAAATAAATACGGCAGTGTGTCAGCATGACGTACACGTAGGATGAAAAATAGGACCAGAACTTTAGTACTATACCACCCAAGTTAACTTAAAAACTTAGGTTTTGGAAATATGGGTGATTAAATTAGTCGCTATGCGATGTGCGGACAACGACTTGTCTAAGTATGACATGAAATATAATAATAAATACGGAGGTGTGCCAACATTACGTACACGTAGGGTGATAGAATAGGACCAGAACTTCTGTATTATACCACCCAAGTTACCGTAAAAACTTAGGTTTTGGAAATATGGCTGATTAAAGTAGTCGCATTGAGATGTGCGGACAGAGATTTGTCGAAGTTTGACACGAAATATAAAAAAAATACGGAGGTTTGCCAACATGACGTACACATAGGATGATAGAATAGGTCCTAAAATTTAGTATTATACCACCCAAGTTACCTTAAAAACTTAGGTTTTGGAAATATGGGTGATTAAATTAGTCGCTATGCGATGTGCGGACAACGATTTGTCTAAGTTTGACATGAAATATAAAAATAAATACGGAATTGTGGATACATGACGTACACATAGGGTGATAGAATAGGACCAGAACTTCTGTATTATACCACCCAAGTTACCGTAAAAACTTAGGTTTTGGAAATATGGCTGATTAAATTAGTCGCATTGAGATGTGCGGACAGCGATTTGTCAAAGTATGACATGAAAAATAAAATAAATACGGAAGTGTGCCAACATGACGTACACATAGGATGATACAATAGGTCCTGAAATTTAGTATTATACCACCCAAGTTACCTTAAAAATTTAGGTTTTGGAAATATGGGTGATTAAATTAGTCGCTATGCGATGTGCGGACAACGATTTGTCTAAGTTTGACATGAAATATAAAAATAAATACGGAATTGTGGATACATGACGTACACATAGGGTGATAGAATAGGACCAGAACTTCTGTATTATACCACCCAAGTTACCGTAAAAACTTAGGTTTTGGAAATATGGGTGATTAAATTAGTCGCTATGCGATGTGCGGACAACGATTTGTCTAAGTTTGACATGAAATATAAAAATAAATACGGAATATTGGATACATGACGTACACATAGGGTGATAGAATAGGACCAGAACTTCTGTATTATACCAACCAAGTTACCGTAAAAACTTAGGTTTTGGAAATATGGCTGATTAAAGTAGTCGCATTGAGATGTGCGGACAGAGATTTGTCGAAGTTTGACACGAAATATAAAAAAATACGGAGGTGTGCCAACATGACGTACACATAGGATGATAGAATAGGTCCAGAACTTTAGTACTATACCATCCAAGTTACCTTAAAAACTTAGGTTTTGGAAATACGGGTGATTAAAATAGTCGCTTTGGATGTGTGGACAGTGATCCACCTAAGTTTGACATAAAATATAAAATAAATACGGCAGTGTGTCAGCATGACGTACACGTAGGGTGATGAAATAGGACCAGAACTTTAGTACTATACCACCCAAGTTACCTTAAAAACTTAGGTTTTGGAAATATGGCTGATTAAAGTAGTCGCATTGAGATGTGCGGACAGAGATTTGTCGAAGTTTGACACGAAATATAAAAAAAATACGGAGGTGTGCCAACATGACGTACACATAGGATGATAGAATACGTCCAGAACTTTAGTACTATACCACCCAAGTTACCCTAAAAACTTAGGTTTTGGAAGTATGGGTGATTAAATTAGTCGCTATGCGATGTGCGGACAACGATTTGTCTAAGTTTGACATGAAAAATAAAATAATTACGGAAGTGTGCCAACATGACGTACACATAGGATGATAGAATAGGTCCTGAAATTTAGTATTATACCACCCAAGTTACCTTAAAAACTTAGGTTTTCGAAATATGGGTGATTAAATTAGTCGCTATGCGATGTGCGGACAACGATTTGTCTAAGTTTGACATGAAATATAAAAATAAATACGGAGGTGTGCCAACATGACGTACACATAGGATGATAGAATAGGTCCTGAAATTCAGTATTATACCACCCAAGTTACCTTAAAAACTTAGGTTTTGGAAATATGGGTGATTAAATTAGTCGCTATGCGATGTGCGGACAGCGATTTGTCTAAGTTTGACATGAAATATAAAAATAAATACGGAATTGTGGATACATGACGTACACATAGGGTGATAGAATAGGACCAGAACTTCTGTATTATACCACCCAAGTTACCGTAAAAACTTAGGTTTTGGAAATATGGGTGATTAAATTAGTCGCTATGCGATGTGCGGACAACGATTTGTCGAAGTTTGACACGAAATATAAAAAAAAATACGGAGGTGTGCCAACATGACGTACACATAGGATGATAGAATAGGTCCAGAACTTTAGTACTATACCACCCAAGTTACCGTAAAAACTTAGGTTTTGGAAATATGGGTGATTAAATTAGTCGCTATGCGATGTGCGGACAACGATTTGTCTAATTTTACATGAAATATAAAAATAAATACGGAGGTGTGCCAACATTACGTACACGTAGAGTGATATAATAGGACCAGAACTTCTGTATTATACCACCCAAGTTACCGTAAAAACTTAGGTTTTGGAAATATGGGTGATTAAATTAGTCGCTATGCGATGTGCGGACAACGATTTGTCTAAGTATGACATGAAATATAATAATAAATACGGAGGTGTGCCAACATTACGCACACGTAGGGTGATAGAATAGGACCAGAATTTCTGTATTATACCATCCAAGTTACCGTAAAAACTTAGGTTTTGGAAATATGGCTGATTAAAGTAGTCGCATTGAGATGTGCGGACAGAGATTTGTCGAAGTTTGACACGAAATATAAAAAAAAATACGGAGGTGTGCCAACATGACGTACACAGAGGATGATAGAATAGGTCCAGAACTTTAGTACTATACCACCCAAGTTACCTTAAAAACTTAGGTTTTGGAAATACGGGTGATTAAAATAGTCGCTTTGGATGTGTGGACAGCGATCCACCTAAGTTTGACATAAAATATAAAATAAATACGGCAGTGTGTCAGCATTACGTACACGTAGGATGAAAGAATAGGACCAGAACTTTAGTACTATACCACCAAAGTTACCTTAAAAACTTAGGTTTTGGAAATATGGGTGATTAAATTAGTCGCTATGCGATGTGCGGACAACGATTTGTCTAAGTATGACATGAAATATAATAATAAAAACGGAGGTGTGCCAACATTACGTACACGTAGGGTTATAGAATAGGACCAGAACTTCTGTATTATACCACCCAAGTTACCGTAAAAACTTAGGTTTTGGAAATATGGCTGATTAAAGTAGTCGCATTGAGATGTGCGGACAGAGATTTGTCGCAGTTTGACACGAAATATAAAAAAAATACGGAGGTGTGCCAACATGACGTACACATAGGATGATAGAATAGGTCCAGAACTTTAGTACTATACCACCCAAGTTACCTTAAAAACTTAGGTTTTGGAAATACGGGTGATTAAAATAGTCGCTTTGGATGTGTGGACAGTGATCCACCTAAGTTTGACATAAAATATAAAATAAATACGGCAGTGTGTCAGCATGACGTACACGTAGGGTGATGAAATAGGACCAGAACTTCTGTATTATACCACCCAAGTTACCGTAAAAACTTAGGTTTTGGAAATATGGCTGATTAAAGTAGTCGAATTGATGATGTGCGGACAGCGATTTGTCAAAGTATGACATGAAAAATAAAATAAATACGGAAGTGTGCCAACATGACGTACACATAGGATGATAGAATAGGTCCTGAAATTTAGTATTATACCACCCAAGTTACCTTAAAAACTTAGGTTTTGGAAATATGGGTGATTAAATTAGTCGCTATGCGATGTGCGGACAACGATTTGTCTAAGTTTGACATGAAATATAAAAATAAATACGGAGGTGTGCCAACATTACGTATTCGTAGGATGATATAATAGGTCCTGAAATTTAGTACTATACCACCCAATTTACCTTAAAAACTTAGGTTTTGGAAATATGGGTGATTAAATTAGTCGCTATGCGATGTGCGGACAACGATTTGTCTAAGTTTGACATGAAATATAAAAATAAATACGAAATTGTGGATACATGACGTACACATAGGGTGATAGAATAGGACCAGAACTTCTGTATTATACCACCCAAGTTACCGTAAAAACTTAGGTTTTGGAAATATGTGTGATTAAATTAGTCGCTATGCGATGTGCGGACAACGATTTGTCTAAGTTTGACATGAAATATAATAATAAATACGGAGGTGTGCCAACATGACGTACACATAGGATGATAGAATAGGTCCAGAACTTTAGTACTATACCACCCAAGTTACCTTAAAAACTTAGGTTTTGGAAATACGGGTGATTAAAATAGTCGCTTTGGATGTGTGGACAGTGATCCACCTAAGTTTGACATAAAATATAAAATAAATACGGCAGTGTGTCAGCATGAGGTACACGTAGGGTGATGAAATAGGACCAGAACTTCTGTATTATACCACCCAAGTTACCGTAAAAACTTAGGTTTTTGAAATATGGCTGATTAAAGTAGTCGCATTGAGATGTGCGGACAGCGATTTGTCGAAGTTTGACACGAAATATAAAAAAAATACGGAGGTGTGCCAACATGACGTACACATAGGATGATAGAATAGGTCCAGAACTTTAGTACTATACCACCCAAGTTACCGTAAAAACTTAGGTTTTGGAAATATGGCTGATTAAAGTAGTCGCATTGAGATGTGCGGACAGCGATTTGTCTAAGTTTGACATGAAATATAAAAATAAATACGGAATTGTGGATACATGACGTACACATAGGGTGATAGAATAGGACCAGAACTTCTGTATTATACCACCCAAGTTACCGTAAAAACTTAGGTTTTGGAAATATGGGTGATTAAATTAGTCGCTATGCGATGTGCGGACAACGATTTGTCTAAGTTTGACATGAAATATATAAATAAATACGGAATTGTGGATACATGACGTACACATAGGGTGATAGAATAGGACCAGAACTTCTGTATTATACCACCCAAGATACCGTAAAAACTTAGGTTTTGGAAATATGGCTGATTAAAGTAGTCGCATTGAGATGTGCGGACAGAGATTTGTCGAAGTTTGACACGAAATATAAAAAAAATACGGAGGTGTGCCAACATGACGTACACATAGGATGATAGAATAGGTCCAGAACTTTAGTACTATACCACCCAAGTTACCGTAAAAACTTAGGTTTTGGAAATATGGCTGATTAAAGTAGTCGCATTGAGATGTGCGGACAGCGATTTGTCAAAGTATGACATGAAAAATAAAATAAATACGGAAGTGTGCCAACATAACGTACACATAGGATGATAGAATAGGTCCTGAAATTTAGTATTATACCACCCAAGTTACCTTAAAAACTTAGGTTTTGGAAATATGGGTGATTAAATTAGTCGCTATGCGATGTGCGGACAACGATTTGTCTAAGTTTGACATGAAATATAAAAATAAATACGGAATTGTGGATACATGACGTACACATAGGGTGATAGAATAGGACCAGAACTTCTGTATTATACCACCCAAGTTACCGTAAAAACTTAGGTTTTGGAAATATGGCTGATTAAAGTAGTCGCATTGAGATGTGCGGACAGCGATTTGTCAAAGTATGACTTGAAAAATAAAATAAATACGGCAGTGTGTCAGCATGACGTACACGTAGGATGAAAGAATAGGACCAGAACTTCTGTATTATACCACCCAAGTTACCGTAAAAACTTAGGTTTTGGAAATATGGCTGATTAAATTAGTCGCTATGCGATGTGCGGACAACGATTTGTCGAAGTATGACACGAAATATAAAAAAAATACAGAGGTGTGCCAACATGACGTACACATAGGATGATAGAATAGGTCCAGAACTTTAGTACTATACCACCCAAGTTACCGTAAAAACTTAGGTTTTGGAAATATGGGTGATTAAATTAGTCGCTATGCGATGTGTTTACAACGATTTGTCTAAGTATGACATGAAATATAATAATAAATACGGAGGTGTGCCAACACTACGTACACGTAGGGTGATAGAATAGGACCAGAACTTCTGTATTATACCACCCAAGTTACCGTAAAAACTTAGGTTTTGGAAATATGGCTGATTAAAGTAGTCGCATTGAGATGTGCGGACAGAGATTTGTCGAAGTTTGACACGAAATATAAAAAAAATACGGAGGTGTGCCAACATGACGTACACATAGGATGATAGAATAGGTCCAGAACTTTAGTACTATACCACCCAAGTTACCGTAAAAACTTAGGTTTTGGAAATACGGGTGATTAAAATAGTCGCTTTGGATGTGTGGACAGTGATCCACCTTAGTTTGACATAAAATATAAAATAAATACGGCAGTGTGTCAGCATGACGTACACGTAGGGTGATGAAATAGGACCAGAACTTCTGTATTATACCACCCAAGTTACCGTAAAAACTTAGGTTTTGGAAATATGGCTAATTAAAGTAGTCGCATTGAGATGTGCGGACAGCGATTAGTCGAAGTTTGACACGAAATATAAAAAAAATACGGAGGTGTGCCAACATGACGTACACATAGGATGATAGAATAGGTCCAGAACTTTAGTACTATACCACCCAAGTTACCGTAAAAACTTAGGTTTTGGAAATATGGCTGATTAAAGTAGTCGCATTGAGATGTGCGGACAGCGATTTGTCTAAGTTTGACATGAAATATAAAAATAAATACGGAATTGTGGATACATGACGTACACATAGGGTGATAGAATAGGACCAGAACTTCTATATTATATTACCCAAGTTACCGTAAAAACTTAGGTTTTGGAAATATGGCTGATTAAATTAGTCGCATTGAGATGTGCGGACAGCGATTTGTCAAAGTATGACATGAAAAATAAAATAAATACGGAAGTGTGCCAACATGACGTACACATAGGATGAAAGAATAGGACCAGAACTTTAGTACTATACCACCCAAGTTACCTTAAAAACTTAGGTTTTGGAAATATGGGTGGTTAAATTAGTCGCTATGCGATGTGCGGACAACGATTTGTCTAAGTATGACATGAAATATAATAATAAATACGGAGGTGTGCCAACATTACGTACACGTAGGGTGATAGAATAGGACCAGAACTTCTGTATTATACCACCCAAGTTACCGTAAAAACTTAGGTTTTGGAAATATGGCTGATTAAAGTAGTCGCATTGAGATGTGCGGACAGAGATTTGTCGAAGTTTGACACGAAATAAAAAAAAATACGGAGGTGTGCCAACATGACGTACACATAGGATGATAGAATTGTTCCAGAACTTTAGTACTATACCACCCAAGTTACCGTAAAAACTTAGGTTTTGGAAATATGGCTGATTAAAGTAGTCGCATTGAGATGTGCGGACAGCGATTTGTCAAAGTATGACATGAAAAATAAAATAAATACGGAAGTGTGCCAACATAACGTACACATAGGATGATAGAATAGGTCCTGAAATTTAGTATTATACCACCCAAGTTACCTTAAAAACTTAGGTTTTGGAAATATGGGTGATTAAATTAGTCGCTATGCGATGTGCGGACAACGATTTGTCTAAGTTTGACATGAAATATAAAAATAAATACGGAATTTTGGATACATGACGTACACATAGGGTGATAGAATAGGACCAGAACTTCTGTATTATACCACTCAAGTTACCGTAAAAACTTAGGTTTTGGAAATATGGCTGATTAAAGTAGTCGCATTGAGATGTGCGGACAGCGATTTGTCAAAGTATGACTTGAAATATAAAATAAATACGGCAGTGTGTCAGCATGACGTACACGTAGGATGAAAGAATAGGACCAGAACTTCTGTATTATACCACCCAAGTTACCGTAAAAACTTAGGTTTTGGAAATATGGGTGATTAAATTAGTCGCTATGCGATGTGCGGACAACGATTTGTCGAAGTTTGACACGAAATATAAAAAAAATACGGAGGTGTGCCAACATGACGTACACATAGGATGATAGAATTGGTCCAGAACTTTAGTACTATACCACCCAAGTTACCGTAAAAACTTAGGTTTTGGAAATATGGGTGATTAAATTAGTCGCTATGCGATGTGCGGACAACGATTTGTCTAAGTATGACATGAAATATAATAATAAATACGGAGGTGTGCCAACATTACGTACACGTAGGGTGATAGAATAGGACCAGAACTTCTGTATTATACCACCCAAGTTACCGTAAAAACTTAGGTTTTGGAAATATGGCTGATTAAAGTAGTCGCATTGAGATGTGCGGACAGAGATTTGTCGAAGTTTGACACGAAATATAAAAAAAATACGGAGGTGTGCCAACATGACGTACACATAGGATGATAGAATAGGTCCAGAACTTTAGTACTATACCACCCAAGTTACCTTAAAAACTTAGGTTTTGGAAATACGGGTGATTAAAATAGTCGCTTTGGATGTGTGGACAGTGATCCACCTAAGTTTGACATAAAATATAAAATAAATACGGCAGTGTGTCAGCATGACGTACACGTAGGGTGATGAAATAGGACCAGAACTTCTGTATTATACCACCCAAGTTACCGTTAAAACTTAGGTTTTGGAAATATGGCTGATTAAAGTAGTCGCATTGAGATGTGCGGACAGCGATTTGTCGAAGTTTGACACGAAATATAAAAAAATACGGAGGTGTGCCAACATGACGTACACATAGGATGATAGAATAGGTCCAGAACTTTAGTACTATACCACCCAAGTTACCGTAAAAACTTAGGTTTTGGAAATATGGCTGATTAAAGTAGTCGCATTGAGATGTGCGGACAGCGATTTGTCTAAGTTTGACATGAAATATAAAAATAAATACGGAATTGTGGATACATGACGTACACATAGGGTGATAGAATAGGACCAGAACTTCTGTATTATACCACCCAAGTTACCGTAAAAACTTAGGTTTTGGAAATATGGGTGATTAAATTAGTCGCTATGCGATGTGCGGACAACGATTTGTCTAAGTTTGACATGAAATATATAAATAAATACGGAATTGTGGATAAATGACGTACACATAGGGTGATAGAATAGGACCAGAACTTCTGTATTATATTACCCAAGTTACCGTAAAAACTTAGGTTTTGGAAATATGGCTGATTAAATTAGTCGCATTGAGATGTGCGGACAGCGATTTGTCAAAGTATGACATGAAAAATAAAATAAATACGGAAGTGTGCCAACATGACGTACTCATAGGATGAAAGAATAGGACCAGAACTTTAGTACTATACCATCCAAGTTACCTTAAAAACTTAGGTTTTGGAAATATGGGTGATTAAATTAGTCGCTATGCGATGTGCGGACAACGATTTGTCTAAGTATGACATGAAATATAATAAAAATACGGAGGTGTGCCAACATTACGACCACGTAGGGTGATAGAATAGGACCAGAACTTCTGTATTATACCACCCAAGTTACCGTAAAAACTTAGGTTTTGGAAATATTGCTGATTAAAGTAGTCGCATTGAGATGTGCGGACAGAGATTTGTCGAAGTTTGACACGAAATATAAAAAAAATACGGAGGTGTGCCAACATGACGTACACATAGGATGATAGAATAGGTCCAGAACTTTAGTACTATACCACTCAAGTTACCGTAAAAACTTAGGTTTTGGAAATATGGCTGATTAAAGTAGTCGCATTGAGATGTGCGGACAGCGATTTGTCAAAGTATGACATGAAAAATGAAATAAATACGGAAGTGTGCCAACATAACGTACACATAGGATGATAGAATAGGTCCTGAAATTTAGTATTATACCCCCCAAGTTACCTTAAAAACTTAGGTTTTGGAAATATGGGTGATTAAATTAGTCGCTATGCGATGTGCGGACAACGATTTGTCTAAGTTTGACATGAAATATAAAAATAAATACGGAATTGTGGATACATGACGTACACATAGGGTGATAGAATAGGACCAGAACGTCTGTATTATATTACCCAAGTTACCGTAAAAACTTAGGTTTTGGAAATATGGCTGATTAAAGTAGTCGCATTGAGATGTGCGGGGCGATTTGTCAATTTATGACATGAAAAATAAAATAAATACGGAAGTGTGCCAACATGACGTACACATAGGATGAAAGAATAGGACCAGAACTTTAGTACTATACCACCCAAGTTACCTTAAAAACTTAGGTTTTGGAAATATGGGTGATTAAATTAGTCGCTATGCGATGTGCGGACAACGATTTGTCTAAGTATGACATGAAATATAATAATAAATACGGAGGTGTGCCAACATTACGTACACGTAGGGTGATAGAATAGGACCAGAACTTCTGTATTATACCACCCAAGTTACCGTAAAAACTTAGGTTTTGGAAATATGGCTGATTAAAGTAGTCGCATTGAGATGTGCGGACAGAGATTTGTCGAAGTTTGACACGAAATATAAAAAAAATACGGAGGTGTGCCAACATGACGTACACATAGGATGATAGAATAGGTCCAGAACTTTAGTACTATACCACCCAAGTTACCGTAAAAACTTAGGTTTTGGAAATATGGCTGATTAAAGTAGTCGCATTGAGATGTGCGGACAGCGATTTGTCAAAGTATGACATGAAAAATAAAATAAATACGGAAGTGTGCCAACATAACGTACACATAGGATGATAGAATAGGTCCTGAAATTTAGTATTATACCACCCAAGTTACCTTAAAAACTTAGGTTTTGGAAATATGGGTGATTAAATTAGTCGCTATGCGATGTGCGGACAACGATTTGTCTAAGTTTGACATGAAATATAAAAATAAATACGGAATTGTGGATACATGACGTACACATAGGGTGATAGAATAGGACCAGAACTTCTGTATTATACCACTCAAGTTACCGTAAAAACTTAGGTTTTGGAAATATGGCTGATTAAAGTAGTCGCATTGAGATGTGCGGACAGCGATTTGTCAAAGTATGACTTGAAAAATAAAATAAATACGGCAGTGTGTCAGCATGACGTACACGTAGGATGAAAGAATAGGACCAGAACTTCTGTATTATACCACCCAAGTTACCGTAAAAACTTAGGTTTTGGAAATATGGCTGATTAAAGTAGTCGCTATGCGATGTGCGGACAACGATTTGTCGAAGTTTGACATGAAATATAAAAAAAATACGGAGGTGTGCCAACATGACGTACACATAGGATGATAGAATAGATCCAGAACTTTAGTACTATACCACCCAAGTTACCGTAAAAACTTAGGTTTTGGAAATATGGGTGATTAAATTAGTCGCTATGCGATGTGCGGACAACGATTTGTCTAAGTATGACATGAAATATAATAATAAATACGGAGGTGTGCCAACATTACTTACACTTAGGGTGATAGAATAGGACCAGAACTTCTGTATTATACCACCCAAGTTACCGTAAAAACTTAGGTTTTGGAAATATGGCTGATTAAAGTAGTCGCATTGAGATGTGCGGACAGAGATTTGTCGAAGTTTGACACGAAATATAAAAAAAATACGGAGGTGTGCCAACATGACGTACACATAGGATGATAGAATAGGTCCAGAACTTTAGTACTATACCACCCAAGTTACCTTAAAAACTTAGGTTTTGGAAATACGGGTGATTAAAATAGTCGCTTTGGATGTGTGGACAGTGATCCACCTTAGTTTGACATAAAATATAAAATAAATACGGCAGTGTGTCAGCATGACGTACACGTAGGGTGATGAAATAGGACCAGAACTTCTGTATTATACCACCCAAGTTACCGTAAAAACTTAGGTTTTGGAAATATGGCTGATTAAAGTAGTCGCATTGAGATGTGCGGACAGCGATTTGTCGAAGTTTGACACGAAATATAAAAAAAATACGGAGGTGTGCCAACATGACGTACACATAGGATGATAGAATAGGTCCAGAACTTTAGTACTATACCACCCAAGTTACCGTAAAAACTTAGGTTTTGGAAATATGGCTGATTAAAGTAGTCGCATTGAGATGTGCGGATAGCGATTTGTCTAAGTTTGACATGAAATATAAAAATAAATACGGAATTGTGGATACATGACGTACACATAGGGTGATAGAATAGGACCAGAACGTCTGTATTATACCACCCAAGTTACCGTAAAAACTTAGGTTTTGGAAATATGGGTGATTAAATTAGTCGCTATGAGATGTGCGGACAACGATTTGTCTAAGTTTGACATGAAATATAAAAATAAATACGGAATTGTGGATACATGACGTACACATAGGGTGAAAAATAGGACCAGAACTTCTGTATTATATTACCCAAGTTACCGTAAAAACTTAGGTTTTGGAAATATGGCTGATTAAATTAGTCGCATTGAGATGTGCGGACAGCGATTTGTCAATGTATGACATGAAAAATAAAATAAATACGGAAGTGTGCCAACATGACGTACACATAGGATGAAAGAATAGGACCAGAACTTTGGTACTATACCACCCAAGTTACCTTAAAAACTTAGGTTTTGGAAATATGGGTGATTAAATTAGTCGCTATGCGATGTGCGGACAACGATTTGTCTAAGTATGACATGAAATATAATAATAAATACGGAGGTGTGCCAACATTACGTACACGTAGGGTGATAGAATAGGACCAGAACTTCTGTATTATACCACCTAAGTTACCGTAAAAACTTAGGTTTTGGAAATATGGCTGATTAAAGTAGTCGCATTGAGATGTGCGGACAGCGATTTGTCAAAGTATGACATGAAAGATAAAATAAATACGGAAGTGTGCCAACATAACGTACACATAGGATGATAGAATAGGTCTTGAAATTTAGTATTATACCACCCAAGTTACCTTAAAAACTTAGGTTTTGGAAATATGGGTGATTAAATTAGTCGCTATGCGATGTGCGGACAACGATTTGTCAAAGTTTGACATGAAATATAAAAATAAATACGGAATTGTGGATACATGACGTACACATAGGGTGATAGAATAGGACCAGAACTTCTGTATTATACCACTCAAGTTACCGTAAAAACTTAGGTTTTGGAAATATGGCTGATTAAAGTAGTCGCATTGAGATGTGCGGACAGCGATTTGTCAAAGTATGACTTGAAAAATAAAATAAATACGGCAGTGTGTCAGCATGACGTACACGTAGGATGAAAGAATAGGACCAGAACTTCTGTATTATACCACCCAAGTTACCGTAAAAACTTAGGTTTTGGAAATATGGCTGATTAAATTAGTCGCTATGCGATGTGCGGACAACGATTTGTCGAAGTTTGACACGAAATATAAAAAAAATACGGAGGTGTGCCAACATGACGTACACATAGGATGATAGAATAGGTCCAGAACTTTAGTACTATACCACCCAAGTTACCGTAAAAACTTAGGTTTTGGAAATATGGGTGATTAAGTTAGTCGCTATGCGATGTGCGGACAACGATTTGTCTAAATATGACATGAAATATAATAATAAATACGGAGGTGTGCCAACATTACGTACACGTAGGGTGATAGAATAGGACCAGAACTTCTGTATTATACCACCCAAGTTACCGTAAAAACTTAGGTTTTGGAAATATGGCTGATTAAAGTAGACGCATTGAGATGTGCGAACAGAGATTTGTCGAAGTTTGACACGAAATATAAAAAAAATACGGAGGTGTGCCAACATGACGTGCACATAGGATGATAGAATAGGTCCAGAACTTTAGTACTATACCACCCAAGATACCGTAAAAACTTAGGTTTTGGAAATATGGCTGATTAAAGTAGTCGCATTGAGATGTGCGGACAGCGATTTGTCAAAGTATGACATGAAAAATAAAATAAATACGGAAGTGTGCCAACATGACGTACACATAGGATGATAGAATAGGTCCTGAAATTTAGTATTATACCAACCAAGTTACCTTAAAAACTTAGGTTTTGGAAATATGGGTGATTAAATAAGTCGCTATGCGATGTGCGGACAACGATTTGTCTAAGTTTGACATGAAATATAAAAATAAATACGGAATTGTGGATACATGACGTACACATAGGGTGATAGAATAGGACCAGAACTTCTGTATTATACCAACCAAGTTACCGTAAAAACTTAGGTTTTGGAAATATGGCTGATTAAAGTAGTCGCATTGAGATGTGCGGACAGCGATTTGTCAAAGTATGACATGAAAAATAAAATAAATACGGCAGTGTGTCAGCATGACGTACACGTAGGATGAAAGAATAGGACCAGAACTTTAGTACTATACCACCCAAGTTACCTTAAAAACTTAGGTTTTGGAAATATGGGTGATTAAATTAGTCGCTATGCGACGTGCGGACAACGATTTGTCTAAGTATGACATGAAATATAATAATAAATACGGAGGTGTGCCAACATTACGTACACTTAGGGTGATAGAATAGGACCAGAACTTCTGTATTATACCACCCAAGTTACTGTAAAAACTTAGGTTTTGGAAATATGGCTAATTAAAGTAGTCGCATTGAGATGTGCGGACAGCGATTTGTCAAAGTATGACATGAAAAATAAAATAAATACGGCAGTGTGTCAGCATGACGTACACGTAGGATGAAAGAATAGGACCAGAACTTTAGTACTATACCACCCAAGTTACCTTAAAAACTTAGGTTTTGGAAATACGGGTGATTAAAATAGTCGCTTTGGATGTGTGGACAGTGATCCACCTAAGTTTGACATAAAATATAAAATAAATACGGCAGTGTGTCAGCATGACGTACACGTAGGGTGATGAAATAGGACCAGAACTTCTGTATTATACCACCCAAGTTACCGTAAAAACTTAGGTTTTGGAAATATGGCTGATTAAAGTAGTCGCATTGAGATGTGCGGACAGCGATTTGTCAAAGTATGACATGAAAAATAAAATAAATACGGAAGTGTGCCAACATGACGTACACATAGGATGATAGAATAGGTCCTGAAATTTAGTATTATACCACCCAAGTTACCTTAAAAACTTAGGTTTTGGAAATATGGGTGATTAAATTAGTCGCTATGTGATGTGCGGACAACGATTTGTCTAAGTTTGACATGAAATATAAAAATAAATACGGAATTTTGGATACATGACGTACACATAGGGTGATAGAATAGGACCAGAACTTCTGTATTATACCACCCAAGTTACCGTAAAAAATTACGTTTTGGAAATATGGCTGATTAAAGTAGTCGCATTGAGATGTGCGGACAGCGATTTGTCAAAGTATGACATGAAAAATAAAATAAATACGGAAGTGTGCCAACATGACGTACACATAGGATGAAAGAATAGGACCAGAAATTTAGTACTATACCACCCAAGTTACCTTAAAAACTTAGGTTTTGGAAATATGGGTGATTAAATTAGTCGCTATGCGATGTGCGGACAACGATTTGTCTAAGTATGACATGAAATATAATAATAAATACGGAGGTGTGCCAACATTACGTACACGTAGGGTGATAGAATAGGACCAGAACCTCTGTATTATACCACCCAAGTTACCGTAAAAACTTAGGTTTTGGAAATATGGCTGATTAAAGTAGTCGCATTGAGATGTGCGGACAGAGATTTGTCGAAGTTTGACACGAAATATAAAAAAAATACGGAGGTGTGCCAATATGACATACACATAGGATGATAGAATAGGTCCAGAACTTTAGTACTATACCACCCAAGTTACCGTAAAAACTTAGGTTTTGGAAATATGGCTGATTAAAGTAGTCGCATTGAGATGTGCGGACAGCGATTTGTCAAAGTATGACATGAAAAATAAAATAAATACGGAAGTGTGCCAACATGACGTACACATAGGATGATAGAATAGGTCCTGAAATTTAGTATTATACCACCCAAGTTACCTAAAAAACTTAGGTTTTGGAAATATGGGTGATTAAATTAGTCGCTATGCGATGTGCGGACAACGATTTGTCTAAGTATGACATGAAATATAATAATAAATACGGAGGTGTGGATACATGACGTACACATAGGGTGATAGAATAGGACCAGAACTTCTGTATTATACCACCCAAGTTACCGTAAAAACGTAGGTTTTGGAAATATGGGTGATTAAATTAGTCGCTATGCGATGTGCGGACAACGATTTGTCTAAGTTTGAAATGAAATATAAAAATAAATACGGAATTGTGGATTCATGACGTACACATAGGGTGATAGAAAAGGACCAGAACTTCTGTAATATACCACCCAAGTTACCGTAAAAACTTAGGTTTTGGAAATATGGCTGATTAAAGTAGTCGCATTGAGATGTGCGGACAGCGATTTGTCAAAGTATGACATAAGAAATAAAAAAAATACGGAAGTGTGCCAACATGACGTACACATAGGATGAAAGAATAGGACAAGAACTTTAGTACTATACCACCCAAGTTACCTTAAAAACTTAGGTTTTGGAAATATGGGTGATTAAATTAGTCGCTATGCGATGTGCGGACGATTTGTCTAAGTATGACATGAAATATAATAATAAATACGGAGGTGTGCCAACATTACGTACACGTAGGGTGATAGAATTGGACCAGAACTTCTGTATTATACCACCCAAGTTACCGTAAAAACTTAGGTTTTGGAAATATGGCTGATTAAAGTAGTCGCATTGAGATGTGCGGACAGCGATTTGTCGAAGTTTGACACGAAATATAAAATAAATACGGAGGTGTGCCAACATGACGTACACATAGGATGATAGAATAGGTCCAGAACTTTAGTACTATACCACCCAAGTTACCGTAAAAACTTAGGTTTTGGAAATATGGCTGATTAAAGTAGTCGCATTGAGATGTGCGGACAGCGATTTGTCTAAGTTTGACATGAAATATAAAAATAAATACGGAATTGTGGATACATGACGTACACATAGGGTGATAGAATAGGACCAGAACTTCTGTATTATACCACCCAAGTTACCGTAAAAACTTAGGTTTTGGAAATATGGGTGATTAAATTAGTCGCTATGCGATGTGCGGACAACGATTTGTCTAAGTTTGACATGAAATATAAAAATAAATACGGAATTGTGGATACATGACGTACACATAGGGTGATAGAAAAGGACCAGAACTTCTGTATTATACCACCCAAGTTACCGTAAAAACTTAGGTTTTGGAAATATGGCTGATTAAAGTAGTCGCATTGAGATGTGCGGACAGCGATTTGTCAAAGTATGACATGAAAAATAAAATAAATACGGAAGTGTGCCAACATGACGTACACATAGGATGAAAGAATAGGACCAGAACTTTAGTACTATACCACCCAAGATACCTTAAAAACTTAGGTTTTGGAAATATGGGTGATTAAATTAGTCGCTATGCGATGTGCGGACAACGATTTGTCTAAGTATGACATGAAATATAATAATAAATACGGAGGTGTGCCAACATTACGTACACGTAGGGTGATAGAATAGGACCAGAACTTCTGTATTATACCACCCAAGTTACCGTAAAAACTTAGGTTTTGGAAATATGGCTGATTAAAGTAGTCGCATTGAGATGTGCGGACAGCGATTTGTCGAAGTTTGACACGAAATATAAAATAAATACGGAGGTGTGCCAACATGACGTACACATAGGATGATAGAATAGGTCTAGAACTTTAGTACTATACCACCCAAGTTACCGTAAAAACTTAGGTTTTGGAAATATGGCTGATTAAAGTAGTCGCATTGAGATGTGCGGACAGCGATTTGTCTAAGTTTGACATGAAATATAAAAATAAATACGGAATTGTGGATACATGACGTACACATAGAGTGATAGAATAGGACCAGAACTTCTGTATTATACCACCCAAGTTACCGTAAAAACTTAGGTTTTGGAAATATGGGTGATTAAATTAGTCGCTATGCGATGTGCGGACAACGATTTGTCTAAGTATGACATGAAATATAATAATAAATACGGAGGTGTGCCAACATTACGTACACATAGGATGAAAGAATAGGACCAGAACTTTAGTACTATACCACCCAAGATACCTTAAAAACTTAGGTTTTGGAAATATGGGTGATTAAATTAGTCGCTATGCGATGTGCGGACAACGATTTGTCTAAGTATGACATGAAATATAATAATAAATACGGAGGTGTGCCAACATTACGTACACGTAGGGTGATAGAATAGGACCAGAACTTCTGTATTATACCACCCAAGTTACCGTAAAAACTTAGGTTTTGGAAATATGGCTGATTAAAGTAGTCGCATTGAGATGTGCGGACAGCGATTTGTCAAAGTATGACATGAAAAATAAAATAAATACGGAAGTGTGCCAACATGACGTACACATAGGATGATAGAATAGGTCCTGAAATTTAGTATTATACCACCCAAGTTACCTTAAAAACTTAGGTTTTGGAAATATGGGTGATTAAATTAGTCGCTATGTGATGTGCGGACAACGATTTGTCTAAGTTTGACATGAAATATAAAAATAAATACGGAATTTTGGATACATGACGTACACATAGGGTGATAGAATAGGACCAGAACTTCTGTATTATACCACCCAAGTTACCGTAAAAAATTAGGTTTTGGAAATATGGCTGATTAAAGTAGTCGCATTGAGATGTGCGGACAGCGATTTGTCAAAGTATGACATGAAAAATAAAATAAATACGGAAGTGTGCCAACATGACGTACACATAGGATGAAAGAATAGGACCAGAACTTTAGTACTATACCACCCAAGTTACCTTAAAAACTTAGGTTTTGGAAATATGGGTGATTAAATTAGTCGCTATGCGATGTGCGGACAACGATTTGTCTAAGTATGACATGAAATATAATAATAAATACGGAGGTGTGCCAACATTACGTACACGTAGGGTGATAGAATAGGACCAGAACCTCTGTATTATACCACCCAAGTTACCGTAAAAACTTAGGTTTTGGAAATATGGCTGATTAAAGTAGTCGCATTGAGATGTGCGGACAGAGATTTGTCGAAGTTTGACACGAAATATAAAAAAAATACGGAGGTGTGCCAATATGACATACACATAGGATGATAGAATAGGTCCAGAACTTTAGTACTATACCACCCAAGTTACCGTAAAAACTTAGGTTTTGGAAATATGGCTGATTAAAGTAGTCGCATTGAGATGTGCGGACAGCGATTTGTCAAAGTATGACATGAAAAATAAAATAAATACGGAATTGTGCCAAAATGACGTACACATAGGATGATAGAATAGGTCCTGAAATTTAGTATTATACCACCCAAGTTACCTAAAAAACTTAGGTTTTGGAAATATGGGTGATTAAATTAGTCGCTATGCGATGTGCGGACAACGATTTGTCTAAGTATGACATGAAATATAATAATAAATACGGAGGTGTGGATACATGACGTACACATAGGGTGATAGAATAGGACCAGAACTTCTGTATTATACCACCCAAGTTACCGTAAAAACGTAGGTTTTGGAAATATGGGTGATTAAATTAGTCGCTATGCGATGTGCGGACAACGATTTGTCTAAGTTTGAAATGAAATATAAAAATAAATACGGAATTGTGGATTCATGACGTACACATAGGGTGATAGAAAAGGACCAGAACTTCTGTAATATACCACCCAAGTTACCGTAAAAACTTAGGTTTTGGAAATATGGCTGATTAAAGTAGTCGCATTGAGATGTGCGGACAGCGATTTGTCAAAGTATGACATAAGAAATAAAATAAATACGGAAGTGTGCCAACATGACGTACACATAGGATGAAAGAATAGGACAAGAACTTTAGTACTATACCACCCAAGTTACCTTAAAAACTTAGGTTTTGGAAATATGGGTGATTAAATTAGTCGCTATGCGATGTGCGGACAACGATTTGTCTAAGTATGACATGAAATATAATAATAAATACGGAGGTGTGCCAACATTACGTACACGTAGGGTGATAGAATAGGACCAGAACTTCTGTATTATATCACCCAAGTTACCGTAAAAACTTAGGTTTTGGAAATATGGCTGATTAAAGTAGTCGCATTGAGATGTGCGGACAGCGATTTGTCGAAGTTTGACACGAAATATAAAATAAATACGGAGGTGTGCCAACATGACGTACACATAGGATGATAGAATAGGTCTAGAACTTTAGTACTATACCACCCAAGTTACCGTAAAAACCTAGGTTTTGGAAATATGGCTGATTAAAGTAGTCGCATTGAGATGTGCGGACAGCGATTTGTCTAAGTTTGACTTGAAATATAAAAATAAATACGGAATTGTGGATACATGACGTACACATAGAGTGATAGAATAGGACCAGAACTTCTGTATTATACCACCCAAGTTACCGTAAAAACTTAGGTTTTGGAAATATGGGTGATTAAATTAGTCGCTATGCGATGTGCGGACAACGATTTGTCTAAGTTTGACATGAAATATAAAAATAAATACGGAATTGTGGATACATGACGTACACATAGGGTGATAGAATAGGACCAGAACATCTGTATTATACCACCCAAGTTACCGTAAAAACTTAGGTTTTGGAAATATGGCTGATTAAAGTAGTCGCATTGAGATGTGCGGACAGCGATTTGTCAAAGTATGACATGAAAAATAAAATAAATACGGAAGTGTGCCAACATGACGTACACATAGGATGAAAGAATAGGACCAGAACTTTAGTACTATACCACCCAAGATACCTTAAAAACTTAGGTTTTGGAAATATGGGTGATTAAATTAGTCGCTATGCAATGTGCGGACAACGATTTGTCTAAGTATGACATGAAATATAATAATAAATACGGAGGTGTGCCAACATTACGTACACGTAGGGTGATAGAATAGGACCAGAACTTCTGTATTATACCACCCAAGTTACCGTAAAAACTTAGGTTTTGGAAATATGGCTGATTAAAGTAGTCGCATTGAGATTTGCGGACAGAGATTTGTCGAAGTTTGACACGAAATATAAAAAAAACAAGGAGGTGTGCCAACATGACGTACACATAGGATGATAGAATAGGTCGAGAACTTTAGTACTATACCATCCAAGTTACCGTAAAAACTTAGGTTTTGGAAATATGGCTGATTAAAGTAGTCGCATTGAGATGTGCGGACAGCGATTTGTCAAAGTATGACATGAAAAATAAAATAAATACGGAAGTGTGCCAACATGACGTACACATAGGATGATAGAATAGGTCCTGAAATTTAGTATTATACCACCCAAGTTACCTTAAAAACTTAGGTTTTGGAAATATGGGTGATTAAATTAGTCGCTATGCGATGTGCGGACAACGATTTGTCTAAGTTTGACATGAAATATAAAAATAAATACGGAATTGTGGATACATGACGTACACATAGGGTGATAGAATAGGACCAGAACGTCTGTATTATACCACCCAAGTTACCGTAAAAACTTAGGTTTTGGAAATATGGCTGATTAAAGTAGTCGCATTGAGATGTGCGGACAGCGATTTGTCAAAGTATGACATGAAAAATAAAATAAATACGGAAGTGTGCCAACATGACGTACACATAGGATGATAGAATAGGTCCTGAAATTTAGTATTATACCACCCAAGTTACCTTAAAAACTTAGGTTTTGGAAATATGGGTGATTAAATTAGTCGCTATGCGATGTGCGGACAACGATTTGTCTAAGTTTGACATGAAATATAAAAATAAATACGGAATTGTGGATACATGACGTACACATAGGGTGATAGAATAGGACCAGAACGTCTGTATTATACCACCCAAGTTACCGTAAAAACTTAGGTTTTGGAAATATGGCTGATTAAAGTAGTCGCATTGAGATTTGCGGACAGCGATTTGTCAAAGTATGACATGAAAAATAAAATAAATACGGCAGTGTGTCAGCATGACGTACACGTAGGATGAAAGAATAGGACCAGAACTTTAGTACTATACTACCCAAGTTACCTTAAAAACCTAGGTTTTGGAAATATGGGTGATTAAATTAGTCGCTATGCGATGTGCGGACAACGATTTGTCTAAGTATGACATGAAATATAATAATAAATACGGAGGTGTACCAACATTACGTACACGTAGGGTGATAGAATAGGACCAGAACTTCTGTAGTATACCACCTAAGTTACCGTAAAAACTTAGGTTTTGGAAATATGGCTGATTAAAGTAGTTGCATTGAGATGTGCGGACAGAGATTTGTCGAAGTTTGACACGAAATATAAAAAAAAAATACGGAGGTGTGCCAACATGACGTACACATAGGATGATAGAATAGGTCCAGACCTTTAGTACTATACCACCCAAGTTACCGTAAAAACTTAGGTTTTGGAAATATGGCTGATTAAAGTAGTCGCATTGAGATGTGCGGACAGCGATTTGTCAAAGTATGACATGAAAAATAAAATAAATACGGAAGTGTGCCAACATGACGTACACATAGGATGAAAGAATAGGACCAGAACTTTAGTACTATACCACCCAAGTTACCTTAAAAACTTAGGTTTTGGAAATATGGGTGATTAAATTAGTCGCATTGAGATGTGCGGACAGCGATTTGTCAAAGTATGACATGAAAAATAAAATAAATACGGAAGTATGCCAACATGACGTACACATAGGATGATAGAATAGGTCCTGAA
The DNA here is from genome assembly GCA_035578135.1 of Flexamia atlantica. Taxonomy (NCBI): domain Eukaryota; kingdom Metazoa; phylum Arthropoda; class Insecta; order Hemiptera; family Cicadellidae; genus Flexamia; species Flexamia atlantica. The sequence continues at coordinate 184,921 of JAQJVK010000181.1, forward strand.
ATTTAGTATTATACCACCCAAGTTACCTTAAAAACTAAGGTTTTGGAAATATGGGTGATTAAATTAGTCGCTATGCGATGTGCGGACAACGATTTGTCTAAGTTTGACATGAAATATAAAAATAAATACGGAATTGTGGATACATGACGTACACATAGGGTGATAAAATAGGACCAGAACTTCTGTATTATACCACCCAAGTTACCGTAAAAACTTAGGTTTTGGAAATATGGCTGATTAAAGTAGTCGCATTGAGATGTGCGGACAGCGATTTGTCAAAGTTTGACATGAAAAATAAAATTTATACGGCAGTGTGTCAGCATGACTTACACGTAGGATGAAAGAATAGGACCAGAACTTTAGTACTATACTACCCAAGTTACCTTAAAAACCTAGGTTTTGGAAATATGGGTGATTAAATTAGTCGCTATGCGATGTGCGGACAACGATTTGTCTAAGTATGACATGAAATATAATAATAAATACGGAGGTGTGCCAACATTACGTACACGTAGGGTGATAGAATAGGACCAGAACCTCTGTATTATACCACCCAAGTTACCGTAAAAACTTAGGTTTTGGAAATATGGCTGATTAAATTAGTCGCTATGCGATGTGCGGACAGCGATTTGTCGAAGTTTGACACGAAATATAAAAAAATACGGAGGTGTGCCAACATGACGTACACATAGGATGATAGAATAGGTCCAGAACTTTAGTACTATACCACCCAAGTTACCGTAAAAACTTAGGTTTTGGAAATATGGGTGATTAAATTAGTCACTAAGCGATGTGCGGACATCGATTTGTCTAAGTTTGACATAAAATATAAAATAAATACGGCAGTGTGTCAGCATGACGTACACGTAGGATGAAAGAATAGGACCAGAACTTTAGTATTATACCACCCAAGTTACCTTAAAAACTTAGGTTTTGGAAATACGGGTGATTAAAATAGTCGCTTTGGATGTGTGGACAGTGATCCACCTAAGTTTGACATAAAATATAAAATAAATACGGCAGTGTGTCAGCATGACGTACACGTTCGGTGATGAAATAAGACCAGAACTTCTGTATTATACCACCCAAGTTACCGTAAAAACTTAGGTTTTGGAAATATGGCTGATTAAAGTAGTCGCATTGAGATGTGCGGACAGCGATTTGTCAAAGTATGACATGAAAAATAAAATAAATACGGAAGTGTGCCAACATGACGTACACATAGGATGATAGAATAGGTCCTGAAATTTAGTATTATACCACCCAAGTAACCTTAAAAACTTAGATTTTGGAAATATGGGTGATTAAATTAGTCGCTATGCGATGTGCGGACAACGATTTGTCTAAGTTTGACATGAAATATAAAAATAAATACGGAATTGTGGATCCCTGACGTACACATAGGGTGATAGAATAGGACCAGAACTTCTGTATTATACCACCCAAGTTACCGTAAAAACTTAGGTTTTGGAAATATGGCTGATTAAAGTAGTCGCATTGAGATGTGCGGACAGCGATTTGTCAAAGTATGACATGAAAAATAAAATAAATACGGAAGTGTGCCAACATGGCGTACACATAGGATGAAAGAATAGGACCAGAACTTTAGTACTATACCACCCAAGTTACCTTAAAAACTTAGGTTTTGGAAATATGGGTGATTAAATTAGTCGCATTGAGATGTGCGGACAGCGATTTGTCAAAGTATGACATGAAAAATAAAATAAATACGGAAGTGTGCCAACATGACGTACACATAGGATGAAAGAATAGGACCAGAACTTTAGTACTATACCACCCAAGTTACCGTAAAAACTTAGGTTTTGGAAATATGGGTGATTAAATTAGTCGCTATGCGATATGCGGACAACGATTTGTCTAAGTTTGACATAAAATATAAAATAAATACGGCAGTGTGTCAGCATGACGTACACGTAGGATGAAAGAATAGGACCAGAACTTTTGTACTATACCACCCAAGTTACCTTAAAAACTTAGGTTTTGGAAATACGGGTGATTAAAATAGTCGCTTTGGATGTGTGGACAGTGATCCACCTAAGTTTGACATAAAATATAAAATAAATACGGCAGTGTGTCAGCATGACATACACGTAGGGTGATGAAATAGGACCAGAACTTCTGTATTATACCACCCAAGTAACCGTAAAAACTTAGGTTTTGGAAATATGGCTGATTAAAGTAGTCGCATTGAGATGTGCGGACAGCGATTTGTCAAAGTATGACATGAAAAATAAAATAAATACGGAAGTGTGCCAACATGACGTACACATAGGATGATAGAATAGGTCCTGAAATTTAGTATTATACCACCCAAGTTACCTTAAACACTTAGGTTTTGGAAATATGGGTGATTAAATTAGTCGATATGAGATGTGCGGACAACGATTTGTCTAAGTATGACATGAAATATAATAATAAATACGGAGGTGTGCCAACATTACGTACACGTAGGGTGATAGAATAGGACCAGAACTTCTGTATTATACCACCCAAGTTACCGTAAAAACTTAGGTTTTGGAAATATGGCTGATTAAAGTAGTCGCATTGAGATGTGCGGACAGAGATTTGTCGAAGTTTGACACGAAATATAAAAAAAATACGGAGGTGTGCCAACATGACGTACACATAGGATGATGGAATAGGTCCAGAACTTTAGTACTATACCACCCAAGTTACCGTAAAAACTTAGGTTTTGGAAATATGGCTGATTAAAGTAGTCGCATTGAGATGTGCGGACAGCGATTTGTCAAAGTATGACATGAAATATAAAATAAATACGGAAGTGTGCAAACATGACGTACACATAGGATGATAGAATAGGTCCTGAAATTTAGTATTATACCACCCAAGTTACCTTAAAAACTTAGGTTTTGGAAATATGGGTGATTAAATTAGTCGCTATGCGATGTGCGGACAACGATTTGTCTAAGTTTGACATGAAATATAAAAATAAATACGGAATTGTGGATACATGACGTACACATAGGGTGATAGAATAGGACCAGAATTTCTGTATTATACCACCCAAGTTACCGTAAAAACTTAGGTTTTGGAAATATGGCTGATTAAAGTAGTCGCATTGAGATGTGCGGACAGCGATTTGTCGAAGTTTGACACGAAATATAAAAAAAATACGGAGGTGTGCCAACATGACGTACACATAGGATGATAGAATAGGTCCAGAACTTTAGTACCAATCCACCCAAGTTACCGTAAAAACTTAGGTTTTGGAAATATGGCTGATTAAAGTAGTCGCATTGAGATGTGCGGACAGCGATTTGTCTAAGTTTGACATGAAATATAAAAATAAATACGGAATTGTGGATACATGACGTACACATAGGGTGATAGAATAGGACCAGAACCTCTGTATTATACCACCCAAGTTACCGTAAAAACTTAGGTTTTGGAATTATGGGTGATTAAATTAGTCGCTATGCGATGTGCGGACAACGATTTGTCTAAATTTGAAATGAAATATAAAAATAAATACGGAATTGTGGATTCATGACGTACACATAGGGTGATAGAATAGGACCAGAACTTCTGTATTATACCACCCAAGTTACCGTAAAAACTTAGGTTTTGGAAATATGGCTGATTAAAGTAGTCGCATTGAGATGTGCGGACAGCGATTTGTCAAAGTATGACATGAAAAATAAAATAAATACAGAAGTGTGCCAACATGACGTACACATAGGATGAAAGAATAGGACCAGATTTTTAGTACTATACCGCCCAAGTTACCTTAAAAACTTAGGTTTTAGAAATATGGGTGATTAAATTAGTCGCTATGCGATGTGCAGACAACGATTTGTCTAAGTATGACATGAAATATAATAATAAATACGGAGGTGTGCCAACATTACGTACACGTAGGGTGATAGAATAGGACCAGAACTTCTGTATTATACCACCCAAGTTACCGTAAAAACTTAGGTTTTGGAAATATGGCTGATTAAAGTAGTCGCATTGAGATGTGCGGACAGAGATTTGTCGAAGTTTGACACGAAATATAAAAAAAAATACGGAGGTGTGCCAACATGACGTACACATAGGATGATAGAATAGGTCCAGAACTTTAATACTATACCACCCAAGTTACCGTAAAAACTTAGGTTTTGGAAATATGGCTGATTAAAGTAGTCGCATTGAGATGTGCGGACAGCGATTTGTCAAAGTATGACATGAAAAATAAAATAAATACGGAAGTGTGCCAACATTACGTACACGTAGGGTGATAGAATAGGACCAGAACTTCTGTAGTATACCACCCAAGTTACCGTAAAAACTTAGGTTTTGGAAATATGGCTGAAAAAAGTAGTCGCATTGAGATGTGCGGACAGAGATTTGTCGAAGTTTGACACGAAATAAAAAAAAAAAACGGAGGTGTGCCAACATGACGTACACATAGGATGATAGAATAGGTCCAGAACTTTAGTACTATACCACCCAAGTTACCGTAAAAACTTAGGTTTTGGAAATATGGGTGATTAAATTAGTCGCTATGCGATGTGCGGACAACGATTTGTCTAAGTTTGACATGAAATATAAAAATAAATACGGAATTGTGGATACATGACGTACACATAGGGTGATAGAATAGGACCAGAACTTCTTTATTATACCACCCAAGTTACCGTAAAAACTTAGGTTTTGGAAATATGGATGATTAAAGTAGTCGCATTGAGATGTGCGGACAGCGATTTGTCAAAGTATGACATGAAAAATAAAATAAATACGGAAGTGTGCCAACATGACGTACACATAGGATGAAAGAATAGGACCAGAACTTTAGTACTATACCACCCAAGTTACCTTAAAAACTTAGGTTTTGGAAATATGGGTGATTAAATTAGTCGCTATGCGATGTGCGGACAACGATTTGTCTAAGTATGACATGAAATATAATAATGAATACGGAGGTGTGCCAACATTACGTACACGTAGGGTGATAGAATAGGACCAGAACTTCTGTATTATACCACCCAAGTTACCGTAAAAACTTAGGTTTTGGAAATATGGTTGATTAAAGTAGTCGCATTGAGATGTGCGGACAGAGATTTGTGGAAGTTTGAAACGAAATATAAAAAAAATACGGAGGTGTGCCAACATGACGTACACATAGGATGATAGAATAGGTCCAGAACTTTAGTACTATACCACCCAAGTTACCGTAAAAACTTAGGTTTTGGAAATATGGCTGATTAAAGTAGTCGCATTGAGATGTGCGGACAGCGATTTGTCAAAGTATGACATGAAATATAAAATAAATACGGAAGTGTGCCAACATGACGTACACATAGGATGATAGAATAGGTCCTGAAATTTAGTATTATACCACCCAAGTTACCTTAAAAACTTAGGTTTTGGAAATATGGGTGATTAAATTAGTCGCTATGCGATGTGCGGACAACGATTTGTCTAAGTTTGACATGAAATATAAAAATAAATACGGAATTGTGGATACATGACGTACACATAGGGTGATAGAATAGGACCAGAACTTCTGTATTATACCACCCAAGTTACCGTAAAAACTTAGGTTTTGAAAATATGGCTGATTAAAGTAGTCGCTATGCGATGTGCAGACAACGATTTGTCTAAGTATGACATGAAATATAATAATAAATACGGAGGTGTGCCAACATGACGTACACATAGGATGAAAGAATAGGACCAGAACTTTAGTACTATACCACCCAAGTTACCCTAAAAACTTAGGTTTTGAAAATATGGCTGATTAAAGTAGTCGCTATGCGATGTGCGGACAACGATTTGTCTAAGTATGACATGAAATATAATAATAAATACGGAGGTGTGCCAACATTACGTACACGTTGGGTGATAGAATAGGACCAGAACTTTTGTAGTATACCACCAAAGTTACCGTAAAAACTTAGGTTTTGGAAATATGGCTGATTAAAGTAGTCGCATTGAGATGTGCGGACAGAGATTTGTCGAAGTTTGACACGAAATATAAAAAAAATACGGAGGTGTGCCAACATGACGTACACATAGGATGATAGAATAGGTCCAGAACTTTAGTACTATACCACCCAAGTTACCCTAAAAACTTAGGTTTTGGAAATATGGGTGATTAAATTAGTCGCTATGCGATGTGCGGACAACGATTTGTCTAAGTTTGACATGATATATAAAAATAAATACGGAATTGTGGATACATGACGTACACATAGGGTGATAGAATAGGACCAGAACTTCTGTATTATACCACCCGAGTTACCGTAAAAACTTAGGTTTTGGAAATATGGATGATTAAAGTAGTCGCATTGAGATGTGCGGACAGCGATTTGTCAAAGTATGACATGAAAAATAAAATAAATACGGAAGTGTGCCAACATGACGTACACATAGGATGAAAGAATAGGTCCAGAACTTTCGTACTATACCACCCAAGTTACCTTAAAAACTTAGGTTTTGGAAATATGGGTGATTAAATTAGTCGCTATGCGATGTGCGGACAACGATTTGTCTAAGTATGACATGAAATATAATAATAAATACGGAGGTGTGCCAACATTACGTACACGTTGGGTGATAGAATAGGACCAGAACTTCTGTATTATACCACCCAAGTTACCGTAAAAACTTAGGTTTTGGAAATATGGCTAATTAAAGTAGTCGCATTGAGATGTGCGGACAGCGATTTGTCAAAGTATGACATGAAATATAAAATAAATACGGAAGTGTGCCAACATGACGTACACATAGGATGATAGAATAGGCCCTGAAATTTAGTATTATACCACCCAAGTTACCTTAAAAACTTAGGTTTTGGAAATATGGGTGATTAAATTAGTCGCTATGCGATGTGCGGACAACGATTTGTCTAAGTTTGACATGAAATATAAAAATAAATACGGAATTGTGAATACATGACGTACACATAGGGTGATAGAATAGGACCAGAACTTCTGTATTATACCACCCAAGTTACCGTAAAAACTTAGGTTTTGGAAATATGGCTGATTAAAGTAGTCGCATTGAGATGTGCGGACAGCGATTTGTCGAAGTTTGTCACGAAATATAAAAAAAATACGGAGGTGTGCCAACATGACGTACACATAGGATGATAGAATAGGACCAGAACTTCTGTATTATACCACCCAAGTTACCGTAAAAACTTAGGTTTTGGAAATATGGATGATTAAAGTAGTCGCATTGAGATGTGCGGACAGCGATTTGTCAAAGTATGACATGAAAAATAAAATAAATACGGAAGTGTGCCAACATGACGTACACATAGGATGAAAGAATAGGACCAGAACTTTAGTACTATACCACCCAAGTTACCTTAAAAACTTAGGTTTTGGAAATATGGGTAATTAAATTAGTCGCTATGCGATGTGCGGACAACGATTTGTCTAAGTATGACATGAAATATAATAATAAATACGGAGGTGTGCCAACATTACGTACACGTAGGGTGATAGAATAGGACCAGAACTTCTGTATTATACCACCCAAGTTACCGTAAAAACTTAGGTTTTGGAAATATGGCTGATTAAAGTAGTCGCATTGAGATGTGCGGACAAAGATTTGTCGAAGTTTGATACGAAATATAAAAAAAATACGGAGGTGTGCCAACATGACGTACACATAGGATGATAGAATAGGTCCAGAACTTTAGTACTATACCACCCAAGTTACCGTAAAAACTTAGGTTTTGGAAATATGGCTGATTAAAGTAGTCGCATTGAGATGTGCGGACAGCGATTTGTCAAAGTATGACATGAAATATAAAATAAATACGGAAGTGTGCAAACATGACGTACACATAGGATGATAGAATAGGTCCTGAAATTTAGTATTATACCACCCAAGTTACCTTAAAAACTTAGGTTTTGGAAATATGGTTGATTAAATTAGTCGCTATGCGATGTGCGAACAACGATTTGTCTAAGTTTGACATGAAATATAAAAATAAATACGGATTTGTAGATACATGACGTACAAATAGGGTGATAGAATAGGACCAGAACTTCTGTATTATACCACCCAAGTTACCGTAAAAACTTAGGTTTTGGAAATATGGCTGATTAAAGTAGTCGCATTGAGATGTGCGGACAGCGATTTGTCGAAATTTGACACGAAATATAAAAAAAATACGGAGGTGTGCCAACATGACGTACACATAGGATGATAGAATAGGTCCAGAACTTTAGTACCATACCACCCAAGTTACCGTAAAAAACTTAGGTTTTGGAAATATGGCTGATTAAAGTAGTCGCATTGAGATGTGCGGACAGCGATTTGTCTAAGTTTGACATGAAATATAAAAATAAATACAGAATTGTGGATACATGACGTACACATAGGGTGATAGAATAGGACCAGAACTTCTGTATTATACCACCCAAGTTACCGTAAAAACTAAGGTTTTGGAATTATGGCTGATTAAATTAGTCGCTATGCGATGTGCGGACAACGATTTGTCTAAGTTTGAAATGAATAAGAAAAATAAATACGGAATTGTGGATTCATGACGTACACATAGGGTGATAGAATAGGACCAGAACTTCTGTATTATACCACCCAAGTTACCGTAAAAACTTAGGTTTTGGAAATATTGGTGATTAAATTAGTCGCTATGCGATGTGCGGACAACGATTTGTCAAAGTATGACATGAAAAATAAAATAAATACGGAAGTGTGCCAACATGACGTACACATAGGATGAAAGAATAGGACCAGATTTTTAGTACTATACCACCCAAGTTACCTTAAAAACTTAGGTTTTGGAAATATGGGTGATTAAATTAGTCGCTATGCGATGTGCAGACAACGATTTGTCTAAGTATGACATGAAATATAATAATAAATACGGAGGTGTGCCAACATTACGGACACGTAGGGTGATAGAATAGGACCAGAACTTCTGTATTATACCACCCAAGTTACCGTAAAAACTTAGGTTTTGGAAATATGGCTGATTAAAGTAGTCGCATTGAGATGTGCGGACAGAGATTTGTCGAAGTTTTACACGAAATATAAAAAAATACGGAGGTGTGCCAATATGACGTACACATAGGATGATAGAATAGGTCCAGAACTTTAGTACTATACCACCCAAGTTACCGTAAAAACTTAGGTTTTGGAAATATGGCTGATTAAAGTAGTCGCATTGAGATGTGCGGACAGCAATTTGTCAAAGTATGACATGAAAAATAAAATAAATACTGAAGTGTGCCAACATGACGTATACATAGGATGATAGAATAGGTCCTGAAATTTAGTATTATACCAACCAAGTTACCTTAAAAACTTCGGTTTTGGAAATATGGGTGATTAAATTAGTCGCTATGCGATGTGCGGACAACGATTTGTCTAATTTTGACATGAAATATAAAAATAAATACGGAATTGTGGATACATGACGTACACATAGGGTGATAGAATAGGACCAGAACTTCTGTATTATACCACCCAAGTTACCGTAAAAACTTAGGTTTTGGAAATATGGCTGATTAAAGTAGTCGCATTGAGATGTGCGGACAGCGATTTGTCAAAGTATGACATGAAAAATAAAATAAATACGGCAGTGTGTCAGCATGACGTACACGTAGGATAAAAGAATAGGACCAGAACTTTAGTACTATACCACGCAAGTTACCTTAAAAACTTAGGTTTTGGAAATATGGCTGATTAAAGTAGTCGCATTGAGATGTGCGGACAACGATTTGTCTAAGTATGACATGAAATATAATAATAAATACGGAGGTGTGCCAACATTACGTACACTTAGGGTGATAGAATAGGACCAGAACTTCTGTATTATACCACCCAAGTTACCGTAAAAACTTAGGTTTTGGAAATATGGCTGATTAAATTAGTCGCTATGCGATGTGCGGACAACGATTTGTCGAAGTTTGACACGAAATATAAAAAAATACGGAGGTGTGCCAACATGAAGTACACATAGGATGATAGAATAGGTCCAGAACTTTAGTACTAAACCACCCAAGTTACCGTAAAAACTTAGGTTTTGGAAATATGGGTGATTAAATTAGTCGCTATGCGATGTGCGGACAACGATTTGTCTAAGTATGACATGAAATATAATAATAAATACGGAGGTGTGCCAACATTACGTACACGTAGGGTGATAGAATAGGACCAGAACTTCTGTAGTATACCACCAAAGTTACCGTAAAAACTTAGGTTTTGGAAATATGGCTGATTAAAGTAGTCGCATTGAGATGTGCGGACAGAGATTTGTCGAAGTTTGACACGAAATATAAAAAAAATACGGAGGTGTGCCAACATGACGTACACATAGGATGATAGAATAGGTCCAGAACTTTAGTACTATACCACCCAAGTTACCCTAAAAACTTAGGTTTTGGAAATATGGGTGATTAAATTAGTCGCTATGCGATGTGCGGACAACGATTTGTCTAAGTTTGACATGAAATATAAAAATAAATACGGAATTGTGGATACATGACGTACACATAGGGTGATAGAATAGGACCAGAACTTCTGTATTATACCACCCAAGTTACCGTAAAAACTTAGGTTTTGGAAATATGGATGATTAAAGTAGTCGCATAGAGATGTGCGGACAGCGATTTGTCAAAGTATGACATGAAAAATAAAATAAATACGGAAGTGTGCCAACATGACGTACACATAGGATGAAAGAATAGGACCAGAACTTTAGTACTATACCACCCAAGTTACCTTAAAAACTTAGGTTTTGGAAATATGGGTGATTAAATTAGTCGCTATGCGATGTGCGGACAACGATTTGTCTAAGTATGACATGAAATATAATAATAAATACGGAGGTGTGCCAACATTACGTACACGTTGGGTGATAGAATAGGACCAGAACTTCTGTATTATACCACCCAAGTTACCGTAAAAACTTAGGTTTTGGAAATATGGCTGATTAAAGTAGTCGCATTGAGATGTGCGGACAGCGATTTGTCAAAGTATGACATGAAATATAAAATAAATACGGAAGTGTGCCAACATGACGTACACATAGGATGATAGAATAGGTCCTGAAATTTAGTATTATACCACCCAAGTTACCTTAAAAACTTAGGTTTTGGAAATATGGGTGATTAAATTAGTCGCTATGCGATGTGCGGACAACGATTTGTCTAAGTTTGACATGAAATATAAAAATAAATACGGAATTGTGGATACATAACGTACACATAGGGTGATAGAATAGGACCAGAACTTCTGTATTATACCACCCAAGTTACCGTAAAAACTTAGGTTTTGGAAATATGGCTGATTAAAGTAGTCGCATTGAGATGTGCGGACAGCGATTTGTCGAAGTTTGTCACGAAATATAAAAAAAATACGGAGGTGTGCCAACATGACGTACACATAGGATGATAGAATAGGACCAGAACTTCTGTATTATACCACCCAAGTTACCGTAAAAACTTAGGTTTTGGAAATATGGATGATTAAAGTAGTCGCATTGAGATGTGCGGACAGCGATTTGTCAAAGTATGACATGAAAAATAAAATAAATACGGAAGTGTGCCAACATGACGTACACATAGGATGAAAGAATAGGACCAGAACTTTAGTACTATACCACCCAAGTTACCTTAAAAACTTAGGTTTTGGAAATATGGGTAATTAAATTAGTCGCTATGCGATGTGCGGACAACGATTTGTCTAAGTATGACATTAAATATAATAATAAATACGGAAGTGTGCCAACATGACGTACACATAGGATGATAGAATAGGTCCTGAAATTTAGTATTATACCACCCAAGTTACCTTAAAAACTTAGGTTTTGGAAATATGGGTGATTAAATTAGTCGCTATGCGATGTGCGGACAACGATTTGTCTAAGTTTGACATGAAATATAAAAATAAATACGGAATTGTGGATACATGACGTACACATAGGGTGATAGAATAGGACCAGAACTCCTGTATTATACCACCCAAGTTACCGTAAAAACTTAGGTTTTGGAAATATGGCTGATTAAAGTAGTCGCATTGAGATGTGCGGACAAAGATTTGTCGAAGTTTGACACGAAATATAAAAAAAAAACGGAGGTGTGCCAACATGACGTACACATAGGATGATAGAATAGGACCAGAACTTTAGTACTATACCACCCAAGTTACCGTAAAAACTTAGGTTTTGGAAATATGGCTGATTAAAGTAGTCGCATTGAGATGTGCGGACAGCGATTTGTCAAAGTATGACATGAAATATAAAATAAATACGGAAGTGTGCAAACATGACGTACACATAGGATGATAGAATAGGTCCTGAAATTTAGTATTATACCACCCAAGTTACCTTAAAAACTTAGGTTTTGGAAATATGGTTGATTAAATTAGTCGCTATGCGATGTGCGGACAACGATTTGTCTAAGTTTGACATGAAATATAAAAATAAATACGGAATTGTGGATACATGACGTACACATAGGGTGATAGAATAGGACCAGAACTTCTGTATTATACCACCCAAGTTACCGTAAAAACTTAGGTTTTGGAAATATGGCTGATTAAATTAGTCGCATTGAGATGTGCGGACAGCGATTTGTCGAAGTTTGACACGAAATATAAAAATAAATACGGAATTGTGGATACATGACGTACACATAGGGTGATAGAATAGGACCAGAACTTCTGTATTATACCACCCAAGTTACCGTAAAAACTTAGGTTTTGGAATTATGGGTGATTAAATTAGTCGCTATGCGATGTGCGGACAACGATTTGTCTAAGTTTTGAAATGAAATATAAAAATAAATACGGAATTGTGGATTCATGACGTACACATAGGGTGATAGAATAGGACCAGAACTTCTGTATTATACCACCCAAGTTACCGTAAAAACTTAGGTTTTGGAAATATGGCTGATTAAAGTAGTCGCATTGAGATGTGCGGACAGCGATTTGTCAAAGTATGACATGAAAAATAAAATAAATACGGAAGTGTGCCAACATGACGTACACATAGGATGAAAGAATAGGACCAGATTTTTAGTACTATACCACCCAAGTTACCTTAAAAACTTAGGTTTTGGAAATATGGGTGATTAAATTAGTCGCTATGCGATGTGCAGACAACGATTTGTCTAAGTATGACATGAAATATAATAATAAATACGGAGGTGTGCCAACATTACGTACACGTAGGGTGATAGAATAGGACCAGAACTTCTGTATTATACCACCCAAGTTACCGTAAAAACTTAGGTTTTGGAAATATGGCTGATTAAAGTAGTCGCATTGAGATGTGCGGACATAGATTTGTCGAAGTTTGACACGAAATATTAAAAAATACGGAGGTGTGCCAATATGACGTACACATAGGATGATAGAATAGGTCCAGAACTTTAGTACTATACCACCCAAGTTACCGTAAAAACTTAGGTTTTGGAAATATGGCTGATTAAAGTAGTCGCATTGAGATGTGCGGACAGCGATTTGTCAAAGTATGACATGAAAAATAAAATAAATACGGCAGTGTGTCAGCATGACGTACACGTAGGGTGATGAAATAGGACCAGAACTTCTGTATTATACCACCCAAGTTACCGTAAAAACTTAGGTTTTGGAAATATGGCTGATTAAAGTAGTCGCATTGAGATGTGCGGACAGCGATTTGTCAAAGTATGACATGAAAAATAAAATAAATACGGCAGTGTGTCAGCATGACGTACACGTAGGATAAAAGAATAGGACCAGAACTTTAGTACTATACCACGCAAGTTACCTTAAAAACTTAGGTTTTGGAAATATGGGTGATTAAATTAGTCGCTATGCGATGTGCGGACAACGATTTGTCTAAGTATGACAAGAAATATAATAATAAATACGGAGGTGTGCCAACATTACGTACACTTAGGGTGATAGAATAGGACCAGAACTTCTGTATTATACCACCCAAGTTACCGTAAAAACTTAGGTTTTGGAAATATGGCTGATTAAATTAGTCGCTATGCGATGTGCGGACAACGATTTGTCGAAGTTTGACACGAAATATAAAAAAATACGGAGGTGTGCCAACATGACGTACATATAGGATGATAGAATAGGTCCAGAACTTTAGTACTATACCACCCAAGTTACCGTAAAAACTTAGGTTTTGGAAATATGGGTGATTAAATTAGTCGCTATGCGATGTGCGGACAACGATTTGTCTAAGTATGACATGAAATATAATAATAAATACGGAGGTGTGCCAACATTACGTACACGTAGGGTGATAGAATAGGACCAGAACTTCTGTAGTATACCACCAAAGTTACCGTAAAAACTTAGGTTTTGGAAATATGGCTGATTAAAGTAGTCGCATTGAGATATGCGGACAGAGATTTGTCGAAGTTTGACACGAAATATAAAAAAAATACGGAGGTGTGCCAACATGACGTACACATAGGATGATAGAATACGTCCAGAACTTTAGTACTATACCACCCAAGTTACCCTAAAAACTTAGGTTTTGGAAGTATGGGTGATTAAATTAGTCGCTATGCGATGTGCGGACAACGATTTGTCTAAGTTTGACATGAAATATAAAAATAAATACGGAATTTTGGATACATGACGTACACATAGGGTGATAGAATAGGACCAGAACTTCTGTATTATACCACCCAAGTTACCGTAAAAACTAAGGTTTTGGAATTATGGGTGATTAAATTAGTCGCTATGCGATGTGCGGACAACGATTTGTCTAAGTTTGAAATGAAATATAAAAATAAATACGGAATTGTGGATTCATGACGTACACATAGTGTGATAGAATAGGACCAGAACTTCTGTATTATACCACCCAAGTTACCGTAAAAACTTAGGTTTTGGAAATATGGCTGATTAAAGTAGTCGCATTGAGATGTGCGGACAGCGATTCGTCAAAGTATGACATGAAAAATAAAATAAATACGGAAGTGTGCCAACATGACGTACACATAGGATGAAAGAATAGGACCAGATTTTTAGTACTATACCACCCAAGTTACCTTAAAAACTTAGGTTTTGGAAATATGGGTGATTAAATTAGTCGCTATGCGATGTGCAGACAACGATTTGTCTAAGTATGACATGAAATATAATAATAAATACGGAGGTGTGCCAACATTACGTACACGTAGGGTGATAGAATAGGACCAGAACTTCTGTATTATACCACCCAAGTTACCGTAAAAACTTAGGTTTTGGAAATATGGCTTATTAAAGTAGTCGCATTGAGATGTGCGGACAGAGATTTGTCGAAGTTTGACACGAAATATAAAAAAATACGGAGGTGTGCCAACATGACGTACACATAGGATGATAGAATAGGTCCAGAACTTTAGTACTATACCACCCAATTTACCGTAAAAACTTAGGTTTTGGAAATATGGCTGATTAAAGTAGTCGCATTGAGATGTGCGGACAGCGATTTGTCACAGTATGACATGAAAAATAAAATAAATACGGAAGTGTTCCAACATGACGTACACATAGGATGATAGAATAGGTCCTGAAATTTAGTATTATACCACCCAAGTTACCTTAAAAACTTAGATTTTGGAAATATGGCTGATTAAAGTAGTCGCTATGCGATGTGCGGACAACGATTTGTCTAAGTTTGACATGAAATATAAAAATAAATACGGAATTGTGGATTCATGACGTACACATAGGGTGATAGAATAGGACCAGAACGTCTGTATTATACCACCCAAGTTACCGTAAAAACTTAGGTTTTGGAAATATGGCTGATTAAAGTAGTCGCATTGAGATGTGAGGACAGCGATTTGTCAAAGTATGACATGAAAAATAAAATAAATACGGAAGTGTGCCAACATGACGTACACATAGGATGATAGAATAGGTCCTGAAATTTAGTATTATACCACCCAAGTTACCGTAAAAACTTAGGTTTTGGAAATATGGCTGATTAAAGTAGTCGCATTGAGATGTGCGGACAGCGATTTGTCAAAGTATGACATGAAAAATAAAATAAATACGGAAGTGTGCCAACATGACGTACACATAGGATGAAAGAATAGGACCAGATTTTTAGTACTATACCACCCAAGTTACCTTAAAAACTTAGGTTTTGGAAATATGGGTGATTAAATTAGTCGCTATGCGATTTGCGGACAACGTTTTGTCTAAGTATGACATGAAATATAATAATAAATACGGAGGTGTGCCAACATTACGTACACGTAGGGTGATAGAATAGGACCAGAACTTCTGTATTATACCACCCAAGTTACCGTAAAAACTTAGGTTTTGGAAATATGGCTGATTAAAGTAGTCGCATTGAGATGTGCGGACAGCGATTTGTCGAAGTTTGACACGAAATATAAAAAAAATACGGAGGTGTGCCAACATGACGTACACATAGGATGATAGAATAGGTCCAGAACTTTAGTACTATACCACCCAAGTTACCGTAAAAACTTAGGTTTTGGAAATATGGCTGATTAAAGTAGTCGCATTGAGATGTGCGGACAGCGATTTGTCAAAGTATGACATGAAATATAAAATAAATACGGAAGTGTGCCAACATGACGTACACATAGGATGATAGAATAGGTCCTGAAATTTAGTATTATACCACCCAAGTTACCTTAAAAACTTAGGTTTTGGAAATATGGCTGATTAAAGTAGTCGCATTGAGATGTGCGGACAGCGATTTGTCGAAGTTTGACGTGAAATATAAAAAAAATACGGAGGTGTGCCAACATGACGTACACATAGGATGATAGAATAGGTCCAGAACTTTAGTACTATACCACCCAAGTTACCGTAAAAACTTAGGTTTTGGAAATATGGCTGATTAAAGTAGTCGCATTGAGATGTGCGGACAGCGATTTGTCAAAGTATGACATGAAATATACAATAAATACGGAAGTGTGCCAACATGACGTACACATAGGATGATAGAATAGGTCCTGAAATTTAGTATTATACCACCCAAGTTACCTTAAAAACTTAGGTTTTGGAAATATGGTTGATTAAATTAGTCGCTATGCGATGTGCGGACAGAGATTTGTCTAAGTTTGACATGAAATATAAAAATAAATACGGAATTGTCGATACATGACGTACACATAGCGTGATAGAATAGGACCAGAACTTCTGTATTATACCACCCAAGTTACCGTAAAAACTTAGGTTTTGGAAATATGGCTGATTAAAGTAGTCGCATTGAGATGTGCGGACAGCGATTTGTCGAAGTTTGACACGAAATATAAAAAAAATACGGAGGTGTGCCAGCATGACGTACACATAAGATGATAGAATAGGTCCAGAACTTTAGTACCATACCACACAAGTTACCGTAAAAAACTTAGCTTTTGGAAATATGGCTGATTAAAGTAGTCGCATTGAGATGTGCGGACAGCGATTTGTCAAAGTATGACATGAAAAATAAAATAAATACGGAAGTGTGCCAACATGACGTACACATAGGATGAAAGAATAGGACCAGATTTTTAGTACTATACCACCCAAGTTACCTTAAAAACTTAGGTTTTGGAAATATGGGTGATTAAATTAGTCGCTATGCGATGTGCAGACAACGATTTGTCTAAGTATGACATGAAATATAATAATAAATACGGAGGTGTGCCAACATTACGTACACGTAGGGTGATAGAATAGGACCAGAACTTCTGTATTATACCACCCAAGTTACCGTAAAAACTTAGGTTTTGGAAATATGGCTGATTAAAGTAGTCGCATTGAGATGTGCGGACAGAGATTTGTCGAAGTTTGACACGAAATATAAAAAAATATGGAGGTGTGCCAACATGACGTACACATAGGATGATAGAATAGGTCCAGAACTTTAGTACTATACCACCCAATTTACCGTAAAAACTTAGGTTTTGGAAATATGGCTGATTAAAGTAGTCGCATTGAGATGTGCGGACAGCGATTTGTCAAAGTATGACATGAAAAATAAAATAAATACGGAAGTGTGCCAACATGACGTACACATAGAATGATAGAATAGGTCCTGAAATTTAGTATTATACCACCCAAGTTACCTTAAAAACTTAGATTTTGGAAATATGGCTGATTAAAGTAGTCGCTATGCGATGTGCGGACAACGATTTGTCTAAGTTTGACATGAAATATAAAAATAAATACGGAATTGTGGATTCATGACGTACACATAGGGTGATAGAATAGGACCAGAACGTCTGTATTATACCACCCAAGTTACCGTAAAAACTTAGGTTTTGGAAATATGGCTGATTAAAGTAGTCGCATTGAGATGTGCGGACAGCGATTTGTCAAAGTATGACATGAAAAATAAAATAAATACGGAAGTGTGCCAACATGACGTACACATAGGATGATAGAATAGGTCCTGAAATTTAGTATTATACCACCCAAGTTACCGTAAAAACTTAGGTTTTGGAAATATGGCTGATTAAAGTAGTCGCATTGAGATGTGCGGACAGCGATTTGTCAAAGTATGACATGAAAAATAAAATGAATACGGAAGTGTGCCAACATGACGTACACATAGGATGAAAGAATAGGACCAGATTTTTAGTACTATACCACCCAAGTTACCTTAAAAACTTAGGTTTTGGAAATATGGGTGATTAAATTAGTCGCTATGCGATGTGCGGACAACGATTTGTCTAAGTATGACATGAAATATAATAATAAATACGGTGGTGTGCCAACATTACGTACACTTAGGGTGATAGAATAGGACCAGAACTTCTGTATTATACCACCCAAGTTACCGTAAAAACTTAGGTTTTGGAAATATGGCTGATTAAATTAGTCGCTATGCGATGTGCGGACAACGATTTGTCGAAGTTTGACACGAAATATAAAAAAATACGGAGGTGTGCCAACATGACGTACACATAGGATGATAGAATAGGTCCAGAACTTTAGTACTATACCACCCAAGTTACCGTAAAAACTTAGGTTTTGGAAATATGGGTGATTAAATTAGTCGCTATGCGATGTGCGGACAACGATTTGTCTAAGTATGACATGAAATATAATAATAAATACGGAGGTGTGCCAACATTACGTACACGTAGGGTGATAGAATAGGACCAGAACTTCTGTAGTATACCCAAAGTTACCGTAAAAACTTAGGTTTTGGAAATATGGCTGATTAAAGTAGTCGCATTGAGATGTGCGGACAGCGATTTGTCAAAGTATGACATGAAATATAAAATAAATACGGAAGTGTGCCAACATGACGTACACATAGGATGATAGAATAGGTCCTGAAATTTAGTACTATACCACCCAAGTTACCGTAAAAACTTAGGTTTTGGAATTATGGGTGATTAAATTAGTCGCTATGCGATGTGCGGACAACGATTTGTCTAAGTTTGAAATGAAATATAAAAATAAATACGGAAAAGTGGATTCATGACGTACACATAGGGTGATAGAATAGGACCAGAACTTCTGTATTATACCACCCAAGTTACCGTAAAAACTTAGGTTTTGGAAATATGGCTGATTAAAGTAGTCGCATTGAGATGTGCGGACAGCGATTTGTCAAAGTATGACATGAAAAATAAAATAAATACGGAAGTGTGCCAACATGACGTACACATAGGATGAAAGAATAGGACCAGATTTTTAGTACTATACCACCCAAGTTACCTTAAAAACTTAGGTTTTGGAAATATGGGTGATTAAATTAGTCGCTATGCGATGTGCGGACAACGATTTGTCTAAGTATGACATGAAATATAATAATAAATACGGAGGTGTGCCAACATTACGTACACGTAGGGTGATAGAATAGGACCAGAACTTCTGTATTATACCACCCAAGTTACCGTAAAAACTTAGGTTTTGGAAATATGGCTGATTAAAGTAGTCGCATTGAGATGTGCGGACAGAGATTTGTCGAAGTTTGACACGAAATATAAAAAAAATACGGAGGTGTGCCAACATGACGTACACATAGGATGATAGAATAGGTCCAGAACTTTAGTACTATACCACCCAAGTTACCGTAAAAACTTAGGTTTTGGAAATATGGCTGATTAAAGTAGTCGCATTGAGATGTGCGGACAGCGATTTGTCAAAGTATGACATGAAAAATAAAATAAATACGGAAGTGTGCAAACATGACGTACACATAGGATGATAGAATAGGTCCTGAAATTTAGTATTATACCACCCAAGTTACCTTAAAAACTTAGGTTTTGGAAATATGGGTGATTAAATTAGTCACTATGCGATATGAGGACAACGATTTGTCTAAGTTTGACATGAAATATAAAAATAAATACGGAGGTGTGCCAACATGACGTACACATAGGGTGATAGAATAGGACCAGAACTTCTGTATTATACCACCCAAGTTACCGTAAAAACTTAGGTTTTGGAAATATGGCTGATTAAAGTAGTCGCATTGAGATGTGCGGACAGCGATTTGTTAAAGTATGACATGAAAAATAAAATATATACGGCAGTGTGTCAGCATGACGTACACGTAGGATGAAAGAATAGGACCAGAACTTTAGTACTATACCACCCAAGTTACCTTAAAAACTTAGGTTTTGGAAATATGGGTGATTAAATTAGTCGCTATGCGATGTGCGGACAACGATTTGTCTAAGTATGACATGAAATATAATAATAAATACGGAGGTGTGCCAACATTACGTACACTTAGGGTGATAGAATAGGACCAGAACTTCTGTATTATACCAACCAAGTTACCGTAAAAACTTAGGTTTTGGAAATATGGCTGATTAAATTAGTCGCTATGCGATGTGCGGACAACGATTTGTCGAAGTTTGACACGAAATATAAAAAAATACGGAGGTGTGCCAACATGACGTACACATAGGATGATAGAATAGGTCCAGAACTTTAGTACTATACCACCCAAGTTACCGTAAAAACTTAGGTTTTGGAAATATGGGTGATTCAATTAGTCGCTATGCGATGTGCGGACAAAGATTTGTCTAAGTATGACATGAAATATAATAATAAATACGGAGGTGTGCCAACATTACGTACACGTAGGGTGATAGAATAGGACCAGAACCTCTGTAGTATACCACCCAAGTTACCGTAAAAACTTAGGTTTTGGAAATATGGCTGATTAAAGTAGTCGCATTGAGATGTGCGGACAGATATTTGTCGAAGTTTGACACGAAATATAAAAAAAATACGGAGGTGTGCCAACATGACGTACACATTGGATGATAGAATAGGTCCAGAACTTTAGTACTATACAACCCAAGTTACCGTAAAAACTTAGGTTTTGGAAATATGGCTGATTAAATTAGTCGCTATGCGATGTGCGGACAACGATTTGTCTAAGTTTGACATGATATATAAAAATAAATACGGAATTGTGGATACATGACGTACACATAGGGTGATAGAATAGGACCAGAACTTCTGTATTATACCACCCAAGTTACCGTAACAACTTAGGTTTTGGAAATATGGCTGATTAAAGTAGTCGCATTGAGATGTGCGGACAGCGATTTGTCAAAGTATGACATGAAAAATAAAATAAATACGGAAGTGTGCCAACATGACGTACACATAGGATGATAGAATAGGTCCTGAAATTTAGTATTATACCACCCAAGTTACCTTAAAAACTTAGGTTTTGGAAATATGGGTGATTAAATTAGTCGCTATGCGATGTGCGGACAACGATTTGTCTAAGTTTGACATGAAATATAAAAATAAATACGGAATTGTGGATACATGACGTACACATAGGGTGATAGAATAGGACCAGAACTTCTGTATTATACCACCCAAGTTACCGTAAAAACTTAGGTTTTGGAAATATGGCTGATTAAAGTAGTCGCATTGAGATGTGCGGACAGCGATTTGGCAAAGTATGACATGAAAAATAAAATAAATACGGCAGTGTGTCAGCATGACGTACACGTAGGATGAAAGAATAGGACCAGAACTTTAGTACTATACCACCCAAGTTACCTTAAAAACTTAGGTTTTGGAAATATGGGTGATTAAATTAGTCGCTATGCGATGTGCGGACAACGATTTGTCTAAGTATGACATGAAATATAATAATAAATAGGGAGGTGTGCGAACATTACTTTCACTTAGGGTGATAGAATATGACCAGAACCTCTGTATTATACCACCCAAGTTACCTTAAAAACTTAGGTTTTGGAAATATGGGTGATTAAATTAGTCGCTATGCGATGTGCGGACAACGATTTGTCGAAGTTTGACACGAAATATAAAAAAATACGGAGGTGTGCCAACATGACGTACACATAGGATGATAGAATAGGTCCAGAACTTTAGTACTATACCACCCAAAATACCGTAAAAACTTAGGTTTTGGAAATATGGGTGATTAAATTAGTCGCTATGCGATGTGCGGACAACGATTTGTCTAAGTATGACATGAAATATAATAATAAATACGGAGGTGTGCCAACATTACGTACACGTAGGGTGATAGAATAGGACCAGAACTTCTGTAGTATACCACCCAAGTTACCGTAAAAACCTAGGTTTTGGAAATATGGCTGATTAAAGTAGTCGCATTGAGATGTGCGGACAGCGATTTGTCAAAGTATGACATGAAAAATAAAATAAATACGGAAGTGTGCCAACATGACGTACACATAGCATGATAGAATAGGTCCTGAAATTTAGTATTATACCACCCAAGTTACCTTAAAAACTTAGGTTTTGGAAATATGGGTGATTAAATTAGTCGCTATGCGATGTGCGGACAACAATTTGTCTAAGTTTGACATGAAATATAAAAATAAATACGGAATTGTGGATACATGACGTACACATAGGGTGATAGAATAGGACCAGAACTTCTGTATTATACCACCCAAGTTACCGTAAAAACTAAGGTTTTGGAAATATGGCTGATTAAAGTAGTCGCATTGAGATGTGCGGACAGCGATTTGTCAAAGTATGACATGAAAAATAAAATAAATACGGTTGTGTGTCAGCATGAAGTACACGTAGGATGAAAGAATAGGACCAGAACTTTAGTACTATACCACCCAAGTTACCTTAAAAACTTAGGTTTTGGAAATATGGGTGATTAAATTAGTCGCATTGAGATGTGCGGACAGCGATTTGGCAAAGTATGACATGAAAAATAAAATAAATACGGCAGTGTGTCAGCATGACGTACACGTAGGATGAAAGAATAGGACCAGAACTTTAGTACTATACCACCCAAGTTACCTTAAAAACTTAGGTTTTGTAAATACGGGTGATTAAAATAGTCGCTTTGGATGTGTGGACAGTGATCCACCTAATTTTGACATAAAATATAAAATAAATACGGCAGTGTGTCAGCATGACGTACATGTAGGGTGATGAAATAGGACCAGAACTTCTGTATTATACCACCCAAGTTACCGTAAAAACTTAGGTTTTGGAAATATGGCTGATTAAAGTAATCGCATTGAGATGTGCGGACAGCGATTTGTCAAAGTATGACATGAAATATAAAATAAATACGGAAGTGTGCCAACATGACGTACACATAGGATGATAGAATAGGTCCTGAAATTTAGTATTATACCACCCAAGTAACCTTAAAAACTTAGGTTTTGGAAATATGGCTGATTAAATTAGTCGCTATGCGATGTGCGGACAACGATTTGTCTAAGTTTGACATGAAATATAAAAATAAATACGGAATTGTGGATACATGACGTACACATTGGGTGATAGAATAGGACCAGAACTTCTGTATTATACCACCCAAGTTACCGTAAAAACTTAGGTTTTGGAAATATGGCTGATTAAAGTAGTCGCATTGAGATGTGCGGACAGAGATTTGTCGAAGTTTGACACGAAATATAAAGAAAATACGGAGGTGTGCCAACATGACGTACACATAGGATGATAGAATAGGTCCAGAACTTTAGTACTATACCACCCAAGTTACCGTAAAAACTTAGGTTTTGGAAATATGTCTGATTAAAGTAGTCGCATTGAGATGTGCGGACAGCGATTTGTCTAAGTTTGACATGAAATATAAAAATAAATACGGAATTGTGGATACATGACGTACACATAGGGTGATAGAATAGGACCAGAACTTCTGTATTATACCACCCAAGTTACCGTAAAAACTTAGGTTTTGGAAATATGGGTGATTAAATTAGTCGCTATGCGATGTGCGGACAACGATTTGTCTAAGTTTGACATGAAATATAAAAATAAATACGGAATTGTGGATACATGACGTACACATAGGGTGATAGAATAGGACCAGAACTTCTGTATTATACCACCCAAGTTACCGTAAAAACTTAGGTTTTGGAAATATGGCTGATTAAAGTAGTCGCATTGAGATGTGCGGACAGCGATTTGTCAAAGTATGACATGAAAAATAAAATAAATACGGAAGTGTGCCAACATGACGTACACATAGGATGATAGAATAGGTCCTGAAATTTAGTATTATACCACCCAAGTTACCTTAAAAACTTAGGTTTTGGAAATATGGGTGATTAAATTAGTCGCTATGCGATGTGCGGA
Source organism: Flexamia atlantica (assembly GCA_035578135.1). Lineage (NCBI taxonomy): Eukaryota > Metazoa > Arthropoda > Insecta > Hemiptera > Cicadellidae > Flexamia > Flexamia atlantica. The sequence continues at coordinate 209,440 of JAQJVK010000181.1, forward strand.
CAACGATTTGTCTAAGTTTGACATGAAATATAAAAATAAATACGGAATTGTGGATACATGACGTACACATAGGGTGATAGAATAGGACCAGAACTTCTGTATTATACCACCCAAGTTACCGTAAAAACTTAGGTTTTGGAAATATGGCTGATTAAAGTAATCGCATTGAGATGTGCGGACAGCGATTTGTCAAAGTATGACATGAAAAATAAAATAAATACGGAAGTGTGCCAACATGACGTACACATAGGATGATAGAATAGGTCCTGAAATTTAGTATTATACCACCCAAGTTACCTTAAAAACTTAGGTTTTGGAAATACGGGTGATTAAAATAGTCGCTTTGGATGTGTGGACAGTGATCCACCTAATTCTGACATAAAATATAAAATAAATACGGCAGTGTGTCAGCATGACTTACACGTAGGATGAAAGAATAGGACCAGAACTTTAGTACTATACCACCCAAGTTACCGTAAAAACTTAGGTTTTGAAAATATGGGTGATTAAATTAGTCGCTATGCGATGTGCGGACAACGATTTGTCTAAGTATGACATGAAATATAATAATAAATACGGAGGTGTGCCAACATGACGTACACATAGGATGATAGAATAGGTCCAGAACTTTAGTACTATACCACCCAAGTTACCGTAAAAACTTAGGTTTTGAAAATATGGGTGATTAAATTAGTCGCTATGCGATGTGCGGACAACGATTTGTCTAAGTTTGACATGAAATATAAAAATAAATACGGTGGTGTGCCAACATTACGTACACATAGGGTGATAGAATAGGACCAGAACTTCTGTATTATAACACCCAAGTTACCGTAAAAACTTAGGTTTTGGAAATATGGCTGATTAAAGTAGTCGCATTGAGATGTGCGGACAGAGATTTGTCGAAGTTTGACACGAAATATAAAAAAAATACGGAGGTGTGCCAACATGACGTACACATAGGATGATAGAATAGGTCCAGAACTTTAGTACTATACCACCCAAGTTACCGTAAAAACTTAGGTTTTGGAAATATGGCTGATTAAAGTAGTCGCATTGAGATGTGCGGACAGCGATTTGTCAAAGTATGACATGAAAAATAAAATAAATACGGAAGTGTGCCAACATGACGTACACATAGGATGAAAGAATAGGACCAGAACTTTAGTACTATACCACCCAAGTTACCTTAAAAACTTAGGTTTTGGAAATATGGGTGATTAAATTAGTCGCTATGCGATGTGCGGACAACGATTTGTCTAAGTATGAAATGAAATATAATAATAAATACGGAGGTGTGCCAACATTACGTACACGTAGGGTGATAGAATAGGACCAGAACTTCTGTATTATACCACCCAAGTTACCATAAAAACTTAGGTTTTGGAAATATGGCTGATTAAAGTAGTCGCATTGAGATGTGCGGCCAGAGATTTGTCGAAGTTTGACAAGAAAAATAAAATAAATACGGCAGTGTGTCAGCATGACTTACACGTAGGATGAAAGAATAGGACTAGAACTTTAGTACTATACCACCCAAGTTACCTTAAAAACGTAGGTTTTGGAAATATGGGTGATTAAATTAGTCGCTATGCGATGTGCGGACAACGATTTGTCTAAGTATGACATGAAATATAATAATAAATACGGAATTGTGGATACATGACGTACACATAGGGTGATAGAATAGGACCAGAACTTCTGTATTATACCACCCAAATTACCGTAAAAACTTAGGTTTTGGAAATATGGGTGATTAAATTAGTCGCTATGCGATGTGCGGACAACGATTTGTCTAAGTATGACATGAAATATAATAATAAAAACGGAGGTGTGCCAACATTACGTACACGTAGGGTGATAGAATAGGACCAGAACTTCTGTATTATACCACCCAAGGTACCGTAAAAACTTAGGTTTTGGAAATATGGCTGATTAAAGTAGTCGCATTGAGATGTGCGGACAGAGATTTGTCGAAGTTTGACACGAAAAATAAAATAAATACGGCAGTGTGTCAGCATGACTTACACGTAGGATGAAAGAATAGGACCAGAACTTTAGTACTATACCACCCAAGTTACCTTAAAAACGTAGGTTTTGGAAATATGGGTGATTAAATTAGTCGCTATGCGATGTGCGGACAACGATTTGTCTAAGTATGACATGAAATATAATAATAAATACGGAGGTGTGCCAACATTACGTACACGTAGGGTGATAGAATAGGACCAGAACTTCTGTATTATACCACCCAAGTTACCGTAAAAACTTAGGTTATGGAAATATGGGTGATTAAATTAGTCGCTATGCGATGTGCGGACAACGATTTGTCTAAGTATGACATGAAATATAATTATAAATACGGAGGTGTGCCAACATTACGTACACGTAGGGTGATAGAATAGGACCAGAACTTCTGTATTATACCACCCAAGTTACCATAAAAACTTAGGTTTTGGAAATATGGCTGATTAAAGTAGTCGCATTGAGATGTGCGGCCAGAGATTTGTCGAAGTTTGACACGAAATATAAAAAAATACGGAGGTGTGCAACATGACGTACACATAGGATGATAGAATAGGTCCAGAACTTTAGTACTATACCACCCAAGTTACCGTAAAAACTTAGGTTTTGGAAATATGGCTGATTAAATTAGTCGCTACGCGATGTGCGGACAGCGATTTGTCAAAGTATGACATGAAAAATAAAATAAATACGGAAGTGTGGATACATGACGTACACATAGGGTGATAGAATAGGACCAGAACTTCTGTATTATACCACCCAAGTTACCGTAAAAACTTAGGTTTTGGAAATATGGGTGATTAAATTAGTCGCTATGCGATGTGCGGACAACGATTTGTCTAAGTTTGACATGAAATATTAAAATAAATACGGAATTGTGGATACATGACGTACACATTGGGTGATAGAATAGGACCAGAACTTCTGTATTATACCACCCAAGTTACCGTAAAAACTTAGGTTTTGGAAATATGGCTGATTAAAGTAGTCGCATTGAGATGTGCGGACAGAGATTTGTCGAAGTTTGACACGAAATATAAAGAAAATACGGAGGTGTGCCAACATGACGTACACATAGGATATAGAATAGGTCCAGAACTTTAGTACTATACCACCCAAGTTACCGTAAAAACTTAGGTTTTGGAAATATGGCTGATTAAAGTAGTCGCATTGAGATGTGCGGACAGCGATTTGTCTAAGTTTGACATGAAATATAAAAATAAATACGGAATTGTGGATACATGACGTACACATAGGGTGATAGAATAGGACCAGAACTTCTGTATTATACCACCCAAGTTACCGTAAAAACTTAGGTTTTGGAAATATGGGTGATTAAATTAGTCGCTATGCGATGTGCGGACGACGATTTGTCTAAGTTTGACATGAAATATAAAAATAAATACGGAATTGTGGATACATGACGTACACATAGGGTGATAGAATAGGACCAGAACTTCTGTATTATACCACCCAAGTTACCGTAAAAACTTAGGTTTTGGAAATATGGCTGATTAAAGTAGTCGCATTGAGATGTGCGGACAGCGATTTGTTGAAGTTTGACACGAAATATAAAAAAAATACGGAGGTGTGCCAACATGACGTACACATAGGATAATAGAATAGGTCCAGAACTTTAGTACTATACCACCCAAGTTACCGTAAAAACTTAGGTTTTGGAAATATGGCTGATTAAAGTAGTCGCATTGAGATGTGCGGACAGCTATTTGTCAAAGTATGACATGAAAAATAAAATAAATACGGAAGTGTGCCAACATGACGTACACATAGGATGATAGAATAGGTCCTGAAATTTAGTATTATACCACACAAGTTACCTTAAAAAGTAAGGTTTTGGAAATATGGGTGATTAAATTAGTCGCTATGCGATGTGCGGACAACGATTTGTCTAAGTTTGACATGAAATATAAAAATAAATACGGAATTGTGGATACATGACGTACACATAGGGTGATAGAATAGGACCAGAACTTCTGTATTATACCACCCAAGTTACCGTAAAAACTTAGGTTTTGGAAATATGGCTGATTAAAGCAGTCGCATTGAGATGTGCGGACAGCGATTTGTCAAAGTATGACATGAAAAATAAAATAAATACGGAAGTGTGCCAACATGACGTACACATAGGATGATAGAATAGGTCCTGAAATTTAGTATTATACCACCCAAGTTACCTTGAAAACTTAGGTTTTGGAAATATGGGTGATTAAATTAGTCGCTATGCGATGTGCGGACAACGATTTGTCTAAGTTTGACATGAAATATAAAAATAAATACGGAATTGTGGATACATGACGTACACATAGGGTGATAGAATAGGACCAGAACTTCTGTATTATACCACCCAAGTAACCGTAAAAACTTAGGTTTTGGAAATATGGCTGATTAAAGTAGTCGCATTGAGATGTGCGGACAGCGATTTGTCAAAGTATGACATGAAAAATAAAATAAATACGGAAGTGTGCCAACATGACGTACACATAGGATGAAAGAATAGGACCAGAACTTTAGTACTATACCACCCAAGTTACCTTAAAAAATTAGGTTTTGGAAATATGGGTGATTAAATTAGTCGCAATGCGATGTGCGGACAACGATTTGTCTAAGTATGACATGAAATATAATAATAAATACGGAGGTGTGCCAACATTACGTACACGTAGGGTGATAGAATAGGACCAGAACTTCTGTATTATACCACCCAAGGTACCGTAAAAACTTAGGTTTTGGAAATATCGCTGATTAAAGTAGTCGCATTGAGATGTGCGGACAGAGATTTGTCGAAGTTTGACACGAAAAATAAAATAAATACGGCAGTGTGTCAGCATGACTTACACGTAGGATGAAAGAATAGGACCAGAACTTTAGTACTATACCACCCAAGTTACCTTAAAAACATAGGTTTTGGAAATATGGGTGATTAAATTAGTCGCTATGCGATGTGCGGACAACGATTTGTCTAAGTATGACATGAAATATAATAATAAATACGGAGGTGTGCCAACATGACGTACACATAGGATGATAGAATAGGTCCAGAACTTTAGTACTATACCACCCAAGTTACCGTAAAAACTTAGGTTTTGAAAATATGGGTGATTAAATTAGTCGCTATGCGATGTGCGGACAACGATTTGTCTAAGTTTGACATAAAATATAAAATAAATACGGCAGTGTGTCAGCATGACGTACACGTAGGATGAAAGAATAGGACCAGAACTTTAGTACTATACCACCCAAGTTACCTTAAAAACTTAGGTTTTGGATATACGGGTGATTAAAATAGTCGCTTTGGATGTGTGGACAGTGATCCACCTAATTTTGACATAAAATATAAAATAAATACGGCAGTGTGTCAGCATGACGTACACGTAGGGTGATGAAATAGGACCAGAACTTCTGTATTATACCACCCAAGTTACCGTAAAAACTTAGGTTTTGGAAATATGGCTGATTAAAGTAGTCGCATTGAGATGTGCGGACAGCGATTTGTCAAAGTATGACATGAAAAATGAAATAAATACGGAAGTGTGCCAACATGACGTACACATAGGATGATAGAATAGGTCCTGAAATTTAGTATTATACCACCCAAGTAACCTTAAAAACTTAGGTTTTGGAAATATGGGTGATTAAATTAGTCGCTATGCGATGTGCGGACAACGATTTGTCTAAGTTTGACATGAAATATAAAAATAAATACGGAATTGTGGATACATGACGTACACATTGGGTGATAGAATAGGCCCAGAACTTCTGTATTATACCACCCAAGTTACCGTAAAAACTTAGGTTTTGGAAATATGGCTGATTAAAGTAGTCGCATTGAGATGTGCGGACAGAGATTTGTCGAAGTTTGACACGAAATATAATGAAAATACGGAGGTGTGCCAACATGACGTACACATAGGATATAGAATAGGTCCAGAACTTTAGTACTATACCACCCCAAGTTACCGTAAAAACTTAGGTTTTGGAAATATAGCTGATTAAAGTAGTCGCATTGAGATGTGCGGACAGCGATTTGTCTAAGTTTGACATGAAATATAAAAATAAATACGGAATTGTGGATACATGACGTACACATAGGGTGATAGAATAGGACCAGAACTTCTGTATTATACCACCCAAGTTACCGTAAAAACTTAGGTTTTGGAAATATGGGTGATTAAATTAGTCGCTATGCGATGTGCGGACGACGATTTGTCTAAGTTTGACATGAAATATAAAAATAAATACGGTAATTGTGGATACATGACGTACACATAGGGTGATAGAATAGGACCAGAACTTCTGTATTATACCACCCAAGTTACCGTAAAAACTTAGGTTTTGGAAATATGGCTGATTAAAGTAGTCGCATTGAGATGTGCGGACAGCGATTTGTCGAAGTTTGACACGAAATATAAAAAAAATACGGAGGTGTGCCAACATGACGTACACATAGATAATAGAATAGGTCCAGAACTTTAGTACTATACCACCCAAGTTACCGTAAAAACTTAGGTTTTGGAAATATGGCTGATTAAAGTAGTCGCATTGAGATGTGCGGACAGCTATTTGTCAAAGTATGATATGAAAAATAAAATAAATACGGAAGTGTGCCAACATGACGTACACATAGGATGATAGAATAGGTCCAGAAATTTAGTATTATACCACCCAAGTTACCTTAAAAAGTAAGGTTTTGGAAATATGGGTGATTAAATTAGTCGCTATGCGATGTGCGGACAACGATTTGTCTAAGTTTGACATGAAATATAAAAATAAATACGGAATTGTGGATACATGACGTACACATAGGGTGATAGAATAGGACCAGAACTTCTGTATTATACCACCCAAGTTACCGTAAAAACTTAGGTTTTGGAAATATGGCTGATTAAAGCAGTCGCATTGAGATGTGCGGACAGCGATTTGTCAAAGTATGACATGAAAAATAAAATAAATACGGAAGTGTGCCAACATGACGTACACATAGGATGATAGAATAGGTCCTGAAATTTAGTATTATACCACCCAAGTTACCTTGAAAACTTAGGTTTTGGAAATATGGGTGATTAAATTAGTCGCTATGCGATGTGCGGACAACGATTTGTCTAAGTTTGACATGAAATATAAAAATAAATACGGAATTGTGGATACATGACGTACACATAGGGTGATAGAATAGGACCAGAACTTCTGTATTATACCACCCAAGTTACCGTAAAAACTTAGGTTTTGGAAATATGGCTGATTAAAGTAGTCGCATTGAGATGTGCGGACAGCGATTTGTCAAAGTATGACATGAAAAATAAATTAAATACGGAAGTGTGCCAACATGACGTACACATAGGATGAAAGAATAGGACCAGAACTTTAGTACTATACCACCCAAGTTACCTTAAAAAATTAGGTTTTGGAAATATGGGTGATTAAATTAGTCGCAATGCGATGTGCGGACAACGATTTGTCTAAGTATGACATGAAATATAATAATAAATACGGAGGTGTGCCAACATTACGTACACGTAGGGTGATAGAATAGGACCAGAACTTCTGTATTATACCACCCAAGGTACCGTAAAAACTTAGGTTTTGGAAATATCGCTGATTAAAGTAGTCGCATTGAGATGTGCGGACAGAGATTTGTCGAAGTTTGACACGAAAAATAAAATAAATACGGCAGTGTGTCAGCATGACTTACACGTAGGATGAAAGAATAGGACCAGAACTTTAGTACTATACCACCCAAGTTACCTTAAAAACATAGGTTTTGGAAATATGGGTGATTAAATTAGTCGCTATGCGATGTGCGGACAACGATTTGTCTAAGTATGACATGAAATATAATAATAAATACGGAGGTGTGCCAACATGACGTACACATAGGATGATAGAATAGGTCCAGAACTTTAGTACTATACCACCCAAGTTACCGTAAAAACTTAGGTTTTGAAAATACGGGTGATTAAAATAGTCGCTTTGGATGTGTGGACAGTGATCCACCTAATTTTGACATAAAATATAAAATAAATACGGCAGTGTGTCAGCATGACGTACACGTAGGGTGATGAAATAGGACCAGAACTTCTGTATTATACCACCCAAGTTACCGTAAAAACTTAGGTTTTGGAAATATGGCTGATTAAAGTAGTCGCATTGAGATGTGCGGACAGCGATTTGTCAAAGTATGACATGAAAAATGAAATAAATACGGAAGTGTGCCAACATGACGTACACATAGGATGATAGAATAGGTCCTGAAATTTAGTATTATACCACCCAAGTAACCTTAAAAACTTAGGTTTTGGAAATATGGGTGATTAAATTAGTCGCTATGCGATGTGCGGACAACGATTTGTCTAAGTTTGACATGAAATATAAAAATAAATACGGAATTGTGGATACATGACGTACACATTGGGTGATAGAATAGGCCCAGAACTTCTGTATTATACCACCCAAGTTACCGTAAAAACTTAGGTTTTGGAAATATGGCTGATTAAAGTAGTCGCATTGAGATGTGCGGACAGAGACTTGTCGAAGTTTGAAACGAAATATAAAGAAACTACGGAGGTGTGCCAACATGACGTACACATAGGATGATAGAATAGGTCCAGAACTTTAGTACTATACCACCCAAGTTACCGTAAGAACTAAGGTTTTGGAAATATGGCTGATTAAAGTAGTCGCATTGAAATGTGCGGACAGCGATTTGTCTAAGTTTGACATGAAATATAAAAATAAATACGGAATTGTGGATACATGACGTACACATAGGGTGATAGAATAGGACCAGAACTTCTGTATTATACCACCCAAGTTACCGTAAAAACTTAGGTTTTGGAAATATGGCTGATTAAAGTAGTCGCATTGAGATGTGCGGACAGCGATTTGTCGAAGTTTGACACGAAATATAAAGAAAATACGGAGGTGTGCCAACATGACGTACACATAGGATGATAGAATAGGTCCAGAACTTTAGTACTATACCACCCAAGTTACCGTAAAAACTTAGGTTTTGGAAATATGGCTGATTAAAGTAGTCGCATTGAGATGTGCGGACAGCGATTTGTCTAAGTTTGACATGAAATATAAAAATAAATACGGAATTGTGGATACATGACGTACACATAGGGTGATAGAATAGGACCAGAACTTCTGTATTATACCACCCAAGTTACCGTAAAAACTTAGGTTTTGGAAATATGGGTGATTAAATTAGTCGCTATGCGATGTGCGGACAACGATTTGTCTAAGTTTGACATGAAATATAAAAATAAATACGGAATTGTGGATACATGACGTACACATAGGGTGATAGAATAGGACCAGAACTTCTGTATTATACCACCCAAGTTACCGTAAGAACTAAGGTTTTGGAAATATGGCTGATTAAAGTAGTCGCATTGAAATGTGCGGACAGCGATTTGTCTAAGTTTGACATGAAATATAAAAATAAATACGGAATTGTGGATACATGACGTACACATAGGGTGATAGAATAGGACCAGAACTTCTGTATTATACCACCCAAGTTACCGTAAAAACTTAGGTTTTGGAAATATGGCTGATTAAAGTAGTCGCATTGAGATGTGCGGACAGCGATTTGTCAAAGTATGACATGAAAAATAAAATAAATACGGAAGTGTGCCAACATGACGTACACATAGGATGATAGAATAGGTCCTGAAATTTAGTATTATACCACCCAAGTTACCTTAAAAACTTAGGTTTTGGAAATATGGGTGATTAAATTAGTCGCTATGCGATGTGCGGACAACGATTTGTCTAAGTTTGACATGAAATATAAAAATAAATACGGAATTGTGGATACATGACGTACACATAGGGTGATAGAATAGGACCAGAACTTCTGTATTATACCACCCAAGTTACCGTAAAAACTTAGGTTTTGGAAATATGGCTGATTAAAGTAATCGCATTGAGATGTGCGGACAGCGATTTGTCAAAGTATGACATGAAAAATAAAATAAATACGGAAGTGTGCCAACATGACGTACACATAGGATGATAGAATAGGTCCTGAAATTTAGTATTATACCACCCAAGTTACCTTAAAAACTTAGGTTTTGGAAATATGGCTGATTAAAGTAGTCGCATTGAGATGTGCGGACAGTGATCCACCTAATTCTGACATAAAATATAAAATAAATACGGCAGTGTGTCAGCATGACTTACACGTAGGATGAAAGAATAGGACCAGAACTTTAGTACTATACCACCCAAGTTACCTTAAAAACGTAGGTTTTGGAAATATGGGTGATTAAATTAGTCGCTATGCGATGTGCGGACAACGATTTGTCTAAGTATGACATGAAATATAATAATAAATACGGAGGTGTGCCAACATGACGTACACATAGGATGATAGAATAGGTCTAGAACTTTAGTACTATACCACCCAAGTTACCGTAAAAACTTAGGTTTTGAAAATATGGGTGATTAAATTAGTCGCTATGCGATGTGCGGACAACGATTTGTCTAAGTTTGACATGAAATATAAAAATAAATACGGAATTGTGGATACATGACGTACACATAGGGTGATAGAATAGGACCAGAACTTCTGTATTATACCACCCAAGTTACCGTAAAAACTTAGGTTTTGGAAATATGGCTGATTAAAGTAGTCGCATTGAGATGTGCGGACAGAGATTTGTCGAAGTTTGACACGAAATATAAAAAAATACGGAGGTGTGCCAACATGACGTACACATAGGATGATAGAATAGGTCCAGAACTTTAGTACTATACCACCCAAGTTACCGTAAAAACTTAGGTTTTGGAAATATGGCTGATTAAAGTAGTCGCATTGAGATGTGCGGACAGCAATTTGTCAAAGTATGACATGAAAAATAAAATAAATACGGAAGTGTGCCAACATGACGTACACATAGGATGAAAGAATAGGACCAGAACTTTAGTACTATACCACCCAAGTTACCTTAAAAACTTAGGTTTTGGAAATATGGGTGATTAAATTAGTCGCTATGCGATGTGCGGACAACGATTTGTCTAAGTATGAAATGAAATATAATAATAAATACGGAGGTGTGCCAACATTACGTACACGTAGGGTGATAGAATAGGAACAGAACTTCTGTATTATACCACGCAAGGTACCGTAAAAACTTAGGTTTTGGAAATATGGCTCATTAAAGTAGTCGTATTGAGATGTGCGGACAGAGATTTGTCGAAGTTTGACAAGAAAAATAAAATAAATACGGCAGTGTGTCAGCATGACTTACACGTAGGATGAAAGAATAGGACTAGAACTTTAGTACTATACCACCCAAGTTACCTTAAAAACGTAGGTTTTGGAAATATGGGTGATTAAATTAGTCGCTATGCGATGTGCGGACAACGATTTGTCTAAGTATGACATGAAATATAATAATAAATACGGAATTGTGGATACATGACGTACACATAGGGTGATAGAATAGGACCAGAACTTCTGTATTATACCACCCAAATTACCGTAAAAACTTAGGTTTTGGAAATATGGCTGATTAAAGTAGTCGCATTGAGATGTGCGGACAGAGATTTGTCGAAGTTTGACACGAAATATAAAAAAAATACGCAGGTGTGCCAACATGACGTACAAATAGGATGATAGAATAGGTCCAGAACTTTAGTACTATACCACCCAAGTTACCGTAAAAACTTAGGTTTTGGAAATATGGCTGATTAAAGTAGTTGCATTGAGATGTGCGGACAGCGATTTGTCTAAGTTTGACATGAAATATAAAAATAAATACGGAATTGTGGATACATGACGTACACATAGGGTGATAGAATAGGACCAGAACTTCTGTATTATACCACCCAAGTTACCGTAAAAACTTAGGTTTTGGAAATATGGCTGATTAAATTAGTAGCTATGCGATGTGCGGACAACGATTTGTCGAAGTTTGACACAAAAAATAAAAAAATACGGAGGTGTGCCAACATGACGTACACATAGGATGATAGAATAGGTCCAGAACTTTAGTACTATACCACCCAAGTTACCGTAAAAACTTAGGTTTTGGAAATATGGGTAATTAAATTAGTCGCTATGCGATTTGCGGACAACGATTTGTCTAAGTTTGACATGAAATATAAAAATAAATACGGAGGTGTGCCAACATTACGTACACGTAGGGTGATAGAATAGGACCAGAACTTCTGTATTATACCACCCAAGTTACCGTAAAAACTTAGGTTTTGGAAATATGGGTGATTAAATTAGTCGCTATGCGATGTGCGGACAACGATTTGTCTAAGTATGACATGAAATATAATTATAAATACGGAGGTGTGCCAACATTACGTACACGTAGGGTGATAGAATAGGACCAGAACTTCTGTATTATACCACCCAAGTTACCGTAAAAACTTAGGTTTTGGAAATATGGCTGATTAAAGTAGTCGCATTGAGATGTGCGGACAGAGATTTGTCGAAGTTTGACACGAAATATAAAAAAATACGGAGGTGTGCCAACATGACGTACACATAGGATGATAGAATAGGTCCAGAACTTTAGTACTATACCACCCAAGTTACCGTAAAAACTTAGGTTTTGGAAATATGGCTGATTAAAGTAGTCGCATTGAGATGTGCGGACAGCGATTTGTCAAAGTATGACATGAAAAATAAAATAAATACGGAAGTGTGCCAACATGACGTACACATAGGATGAAAGAATAGGACCAGAACTTTAGTACTATACCACCCAAGTTACCTTAAAAACTTAGGTTTTGGAAATATGGGTGATTAAATTAGTCGCTATGCGATGTGCGGACAACGATTTGTCTAAGTATGACATGAAATATAATAATAAATACGGAGGTGTGCCAACATTACGTACACGTAGGGTGATAGAATAGGACCAGAACTTCTGTATTATACCACCCAAGGTACCGTAAAAACTTAGGTTTTGGAAATATGGCTGATTAAAGTAGTCGCATTGAGATGTGCGGACAGAGATTTGTCGAAGTTTGACACGAAAAATAAAATAAATACGGCAGTGTGTCAGCATGAATTACACGTAGAATGAAAGAATAGGACCAGAACTTTAGTACTATACCACCCAAGTTACCTTAAAAACGTAGGTTTTGGAAATATGGGTGATTAAATTAGTCGCTATGCGATGTGCGGACAACGATTTGTCTAAGTATGACATGAAATATAATAATAAATACGGAGGTGTGCCAACATTACGTACACGTAGGGTGATAGAATAGGACCAGAACTTCTGTATTATACCACCCAAGTTACCGTAAAAACTTAGGTTTTGGAAATATGGGTGATTAAATTAGTCGCTATGCGATGTGCGGACAACGATTTGTCTAAGTATGACATGAAATATAATTATAAATACGGAGGTGTGCCAACATTACGTACACGTAGGGTGATAGAATAGGACCAGAACTTCTGTATTATACCACCCAAGTTACCATAAAAACTTAGGTTTTGGAAATATGGCTGATTAAAGTAGTCGCATTGAGATGTGCGGCCAGAGATTTGTCGAAGTTTGACACGAAATATAAAAAAATACGGAGGTGTGCAACATGACGTACACATAGGATGATAGAATAGGTCCAGAACTTTAGTACTATACCACCCAAGTTACCGTAAAAACTTAGGTTTTGGAAATATGGCTGATTAAATTAGTCGCTACGCGATGTGCGGACAGCGATTTGTCAAAGTATGACATGAAAAATAAAATAAATACGGAAGTGTGGATACATGACGTACACATAGGGTGATAGAATAGGACCAGAACTTCTGTATTATACCACCCAAGTTACCGTAAAAACTTAGGTTTTGGAAATATGGGTGATTAAATTAGTCGCTATGCGATGTGCGGACAACGATTTGTCTAAGTTTGACATGAAATATAAAAATAAATACGGAATTGTGGATACATGACGTACACATTGGGTGATAGAATAGGACCAGAACTTCTGTATTATACCACCCAAGTTACCGTAAAAACTTAGGTTTTGGAAATATGGCTGATTAAAGTAGTCGCATTGAGATGTGCGGACAGAGATTTGTCGAAGTTTGACACGAAATATAAAGAAAATACGGAGGTGTGCCAACATGACGTACACATAGGATATAGAATAGGTCCAGAACTTTAGTAATATACCACCCAAGTTACCGTAAAAACTTAGGTTTTAGGAATATGGCTGATTAAAGTAGTCGCATTGAGATGTGCGGACAGCGATTTGTCTAAGTTTGACATGAAATATAAAAATAAATACGGAATTGTGGATACATGACGTACACATAGGGTGATAGAATAGGACCAGAACTTCTGTATTATACCACCCAAGTTACCGTAAAAACTTAGGTTTTGGAAATATGGGTGATTAAATTAGTCGCTATGCGATGTGCGGACGACGATTTGTCTAAGTTTGACATGAAATATAAAAATAAATACGGGATTGTGGATACATGACGTACACATAGGGTGATAGAATAGGACCAGAACTTCTGTATTATACCACCCAAGTTACCGTAAAAACTTAGGTTTTGGAAATATGGCTGATTAAAGTAGTCGCATTGAGATGTGCGGACAGCGATTTGTCGAAGTTTGACACGAAATATAAAAAAAATACGGAGGTGTGCCAACATGACGTACACATAGGATAATAGAATAGGTCCAGAACTTTAGTACTATACCACCCAAGTTACCGTAAAAACTTAGGTTTTGGAAATATGGCTGATTAAAGTAGTCGCATTGAGATGTGCGGACAGCTATTTGTCAAAGTATGACATGAAAAATAAAATAAATACGGAAGTGTGCCAACATGACGTACACATAGGATGATAGAATAGGTCCTGAAATTTAGTATTATACCACCCAAGTTACCTTAAAAAGTAAGGTTTTGGAAATATGGGTGATTAAATTAGTCGCTATGCGATGTGCGGACAACGATTTGTCTAAGTTTGACATGAAATATAAAAATAAATACGGAATTGTGGATACATGACGTACACATAGGGTGATAGAATAGGACCAGAACTTCTGTATTATACCACCCAAGTTACCGTAAAAACTTAGGTTTTGGAAATATGGCTGATTAAAGTAGTCGCATTGAGATGTGCGGACAGCGATTTGTCAAAGTATGACATGAAAAATAAAATAAATACGGAAGTGTGCCAACATGACGTACACATAGGATGATAGAATAGGTCCTGAAATTTAGTATTATACCACCCAAGTTACCTTAAAAACTTAGGTTTTGGAAATATGGGTGATTAAATTAGTCGCTATGCGATGTGCGGACAACGGTTTGTCTAAGTTTGACATGAAATATAAAAATAAATACGGAATTGTGGATACATGACGTACACATAGGGTGATAGAATAGGACCAGAACTTCTGTATTATACCACCCAAGTTACCGTAAAAACTTAGGTTTTGGAAATATGGCTGATTAAAGGAGTCGCATTGAGATGTGCGGACAGCGATTTGTCAAAGTATGACATGAAAAATAAAATAAATACGGAAGTGTGCCAACATGACGTACAGATAGGATGAAAGAATAGGACCAGAACTTTAGTACTATACCACCCAAGTTACCTTAAAAAATTAGGTTTTGGAAATATGGGTGATTAAATTAGTCGCAATGCGATGTGCGGACAACGATTTGTCTAAGTATGACATGAAATATAATAATAAATACGGAGGTGTGCCAACATTACGTACACGTAGGGTGATAGAATAGGACCAGAACTTCTGTATTATACCACCCAAGGTACCGTAAAAACTTAGGTTTTGGAAATATGGCTGATTAAAGTAGTCGCATTGAGATGTGCGGACAGAGATTTGTCGAAGTTTGACACGAAAAATAAAATAAATACGGCAGTGTGTCAGCATGACTTACACGTAGGATGAAAGAATAGGACCAGAACTTTAGTACTATACCACCCAAGTTACCTTAAAATCATAGGTTTTGGAAATATGGGTGATTAAATTAGTCGCTATGCGATGTGCGGACAACGATTTGTCTAAGTATGACATGAAATATAATAATAAATACGGAGGTGTGCCAACATGACGTACACATAGGATGATAGAATAGGTCCAGAACTTTAGTACTATACCACCCAAGTTACCGTAAAAACTTAGGTTTTGAAAATATGGGTGATTAAATTAGTCGCTATGCGATGTGCGGACAACGATTTGTCTAAGTTTGACATAAAATATAAAATAAATACGGCAGTGTGTCAGCATGACGTACACGTAGGATGAAAGAATAGGACCAGAACTTTAGTACTATACCACCCAAGTTACCTTAAAAACTTAGGTTTTGGATATACGGGTGATTAAAATAGTCGCTTTGGATGTGTGGACAGTGATCCACCTAATTTTGACATAAAATATAAAATAAATACGGCAGTGTGTCAGCATGACGTACACGTAGGGTGATGAAATAGGACCAGAACTTCTGTATTATTCCACCCAAGTTACCGTAAAAACTTAGGTTTTGGAAATATGGCTGATTAAAGTAGTCGCATTGAGATGTGCGGACAGCGATTTGTCAAAGTATGACATGAAAAATGAAATAAATACGGAAGTGTGCCAACATGACGTACACATAGGATGATAGAATAGGTCCTGAAATTTAGTATTATACCACCCAAGTAACCTTAAAAACTTAGGTTTTGGAAATATGGGTGATTAAATTAGTCGCTATGCGATGTGCGGACAACGATTTGTCTAAGTTTGACATGAAATATAAAAATAAATACGGAATTGTGGATACATGACGTACACATTGGGTGATAGAATAGGCCCAGAACTTCTGTATTATACCACCCAAGTTACCGTAAAAACTTAGGTTTTGGAAATATGGCTGATTAAAGTAGTCGCATTGAGATGTGCGGACAGAGACTTGTCGAAGTTTGAAACGAAATATAAAGAAAATACGGAGGTGTGCCAACATGACGTACACATAGGATGATAGAATAGGTCCAGAAGTTTAGTACTATACCACCCAAGTTACCGTAAGAACTAAGGTTTTGGAAATATGGCTGATTAAAGTAGTCGCATTGAGATGTGCGGACAGCGATTTGTCTAAGTTTGACATGAAATATAAAAATAAATACGGAATTGTGGATACATGACGTACACATAGGGTGATAGAATAGGACCAGAACTTCTGTATTATACCACCCAAGTTACCGTAAAAACTTAGGTTTTGGAAATATGGCTGATTAAAGTAGTCGCATTGAGATGTGCGGACAGCGATTTGTCGAAGTTTGACACGAAATATAAAAAAAATACGGAGGTGTGCCAACATGACGTACACATAGGATAATAGAATAGGTCCAGAACTTTAGTACTATACCACCCAAGTTACCGTAAAAACTTAGGTTTTGGAAATATGGCTGATTAAATTAGTCGCATTGAGATGTGCGGACAGCTATTTGTCAAAGTATGACATGAAAAATAAAATAAATACGGAAGTGTGCCAACATGACGTACACATAGGATGATAGAATAGGTCCTGAAATTTAGTATTATACCACCCAAGTTACCTTAAAAAGTAAGGTTTTGGAAATATGGGTGATTAAATTAGTCGCTATGCGATGTGCGGACAACGATTTGTCTAAGTTTGACATGAAATATAAACATAAATACGGAATTGTGGATACATGACGTACACATAGGGTGATAGAATAGGACCAGAACTTCTGTATTATACCACCCAAGTTACCGTAAAAACTTAGGTTTTGGAAATATGGCTGATTAAAGTAGTCGCATTGAGATGTGCGGACAGCGATTTGTCAAAGTATGACATGAAAAATAAAATAAATATGGAAGTGTGCCAACATGACGTACACATAGGATGATAGAATAGGTCCTGAAATTTAGTATTATACCACCCAAGTTACCTTAAAAACTTAGGTTTTGGAAATACGGGTGATTAAAATAGTCGCTTTGGATGTGTGGACAGTGATCCACCTAATTCTGACATAAAATATAAAATAAATACGGCAGTGTGTCAGCATGACTTACACGTAGGATGAAAGAATAGGACCAGAACTTTAGTACTATACCACCCAAGTTACCTTAAAAACGTAGGTTTTGGAAATATGGGTGATTAAATTAGTCGCTATGCGATGTGCGGACAACGATTTGTCTAAGTATGACATGAAATATAATAATAAATACGGAGGTGTGCCAACATGACGTACACATAGGATGATAGAATAGGTCCAGAACTTTAGTACTATACCACCCAAGTTACCGTAAAAACTTAGGTTTTGAAAATATGGGTGATTAAATTAGTCGCTATGCGATGTGCGGACAACGATTTGTCTAAGTTTGACATGAAATATAAAAATAAATACGGAATTGTGGATACATGACGTACACATAGGGTGATAGAATAGGACCAGAACTTCTGTATTATACCACCCAAGGTACCGTAAAAACTTAGGTTTTGGAAATATGGCTGATTAAAGTAGTCGCATTGAGATGTGCGGACAGCGATTTGTCAAAGTATGACATGAAAAATAAAATAAATACGGAAGTGTGCCAACATGACGTACACATAGGATGAAAGAATAGGACCAGAACTTTAGTACTATACCACCCAAGTTACCTTAAAAACTTAGGTTTTGGAAATATGGGTGATTAAATTAGTCGCTATGCGATGTGCGGACAACGATTTGTCTAAGTATGACATGAAATATAATAATAAATACGGAGGTGTGCCAACAATACGTACACGTAGGGTGATAGAATAGGACCAGAACTTCTGTATTATACCACCCAAGGTACCGTAAAAACTTAGGTTTTGGAAATATGGCTGATTAAAGTAGTCGCATTGAGATGTGCGGACAGAGATTTGTCGAAGTTTGACAAGAAAAATAAAATAAATACGGCAGTGTGTCAGCATGACTTACACGTAGGATGAAAGAATAGGACCAGAACTTTAGTACTATACCACCCAAGTTACCTTAAAAACGTAGGTTTTGGAAATATGGGTGATTAAATTAGTCGCAATGCGATGTGCGGACAACGATTTGTCTAAGTATGACATGAAATATAATAATAAATACGGAATTGTGGATACATGACGTACACATAGGGTGATAGAATAGGACCAGAACTTCTGTATTATACCACCCAAGTTACCGTAAAAACTTAGGTTTTGGAAATATGGCTGATTAAAGTAGTCGCATTGAGATGTGCGGACAGAGATTTGTCGAAGTTTGACACGAAATATAAAAAAAATACGCAGGTGTGCCAACATGACGTACAAATAGGATGATAGAATAGGTCCAGAACTTTAGTACTATACCACCCAAGTTACCGTAAAAACTTAGGTTTTGGAAATATGGCTGATTAAAGTAGTTGCATTGAGATGTGCGGACAGCGATTTGTCTAAGTTTGACATGAAATATAAAAATAAACACGGAGGTGTGCCAACATTACGTACACGTAGGGTGATAGAATAGGACCAGAACTTCTGTATTATACCACCCAAGTTACCGTAAAAACTTAGGTTTTGGAAATATGGGTGATTAAATTAGTCGCTATGCGATGTGCGGACAACGATTTGTCTAAGTATGACATGAAATATAATTATAAATACGGAGGTGTGCCAACATTACGTACACGTAGGGTGATAGAATAGGACCAGAACTTCTGTATTATACCACCCAAGTTACCGTAAAAACTTAGGTTTTGGAAATATGGCTGATTAAAGTAGTCGCATTGAGATGTGCGGACAGAGATTTGTCGAAGTTTGACACGAAATATAAAAAAATACGGAGGTGTGCCAACATGACGTACACATAGGATGATAGAATAGGTCCAGAACTTTAGTACTATACCACCCAAGTTACCGTAAAAACTTAGGTTTTGGAAATATGGCTGATTAAAGTAGTCGCATTGAGATGTGCGGACAGCGATTTGTCAAAGTATGACATGAAAAATAAAATAAATACGGAAGTGTGCCAACATGACGTACACATAGGATGAAAGAATAGGACCAGAACTTTAGTACTATACCACCCAAGTTACCTTAAAAACTTAGGTTTTGGAAATATGGGTGATTAAATTAGTCGCTATGCGATGTGCGGACAACGATTTGTCTAAGTATGACATGAAATATAATAATAAATACGGAGGTGTGCCAACATTACGTACACGTAGGGTGATAGAATAGGACCAGAACTTCTGTATTATACCACCCAAGGTACCGTAAAAACTTAGGTTTTGGAAATATGGCTGATTAAAGTAGTCGCATTGAGATGTGCGGACAGCGATTTGTCGAAGTTTGACACGAAATATAAAAAAAATACGGAGGTGTGCCAACATGACGTACACATAGGATAATAGAATAGGTCCAGAACTTTAGTACTATACCACCCAAGTTACCGTAAAAACTTAGGTTTTGGAAATATGGCTGATTAAAGTAGTCGCATTGAGATGTGCGGACAGCTATTTGTCAAAGTATGACATGAAAAATAAAATAAATACGGAAGTGTGCCAACATGACGTACACATAGGATGATAGAATAGGTCCTGAAATTTAGTATTATACCACCCAAGTTACCTTAAAAAGTAAGGTTTTGGAAATATGGGTGATTAAATTAGTCGCTATGCGATGTGCGGACAACGATTTGTCTAAGTTTGACATGAAATATAAAAATAAATACGGAATTGTGGATACATGACGTACACATAGGGTGATAGAATAGGACCAGAACTTCTGTATTATACCACCCAAGTTACCGTAAAAACTTAGGTTTTGGAAATATGGCTGATTAAAGTAGTCGCATTGAGATGTGCGGACAGCGATTTGTCAAAGTATGACATGAAAAATAAAATAAATACGGAAGTGTGCCAACATGACGTACACATAGGATGATAGAATAGGTCCTGAAATTTAGTATTATACCACCCAAGTTACCTTAAAAACTTAGGTTTTGGAAATATGGGTGATTAAATTAGTCGCTATGCGATGTGCGGACAACGATTTGTCTAAGTTTGACATGAAATATAAAAATAAATACGGAATTGTGGATACATGACGTACACATAGGGTGATAGAATAGGACCAGAACTTCTGTATTATACCACCCAAGTTACCGTAAAAACTTAGGTTTTGGAAATATGGCTGATTAAAGGAGTCGCATTGAGATGTGCGGACAGCGATTTGTCAAAGTATGACATGAAAAATAAAATAAATACGGAAGTGTGCCAACATGACGTACAGATAGGATGAAAGAATAGGACCAGAACTTTAGTACTATACCACCCAAGTTACCTTAAAAAATTAGGTTTTGGAAATATGGGTGATTAAATTAGTCGCAATGCGATGTGCGGACAACGATTTGTCTAAGTATGACATGAAATATAATAATAAATACGGAGGTGTGCCAACATTACGTACACGTAGGGTGATAGAATAGGACCAGAACTTCTGTATTATACCACCCAAGGTACCGTAAAAACTTAGGTTTTGGAAATATGGCTGATTAAAGTAGTCGCATTGAGATGTGCGGACAGAGATTTGTCGAAGTTTGACACGAAAAATAAAATAAATACGGCAGTGTGTCAGCATGACTTACACGTAGGATGAAAGAATAGGACCAGAACTTTAGTACTATACCACCCAAGTTACCTTAAAATCATAGGTTTTGGAAATATGGGTGATTAAATTAGTCGCTATGCGATGTGCGGACAACGATTTGTCTAAGTATGACATGAAATATAATAATAAATACGGAGGTGTGCCAACATGACGTACACATAGGATGATAGAATAGGTCCAGAACTTTAGTACTATACCACCCAAGTTACCGTAAAAACTTAGGTTTTGAAAATATGGGTGATTAAATTAGTCGCTATGCGATGTGCGGACAACGATTTGTCTAAGTTTGACATAAAATATAAAATAAATACGGCAGTGTGTCAGCATGACGTACACGTAGGATGAAAGAATAGGACCAGAACTTTAGTACTATACCACCCAAGTTACCTTAAAAACTTAGGTTTTGGATATACGGGTGATTAAAATAGTCGCTTTGGATGTGTGGACAGTGATCCACCTAATTTTGACATAAAATATAAAATAAATACGGCAGTGTGTCAGCATGACGTACACGTAGGGTGATGAAATAGGACCAGAACTTCTGTATTATACCACCCAAGTTACCGTAAAAACTTAGGTTTTGGAAATATGGCTGATTAAAGTAGTCGCATTGAGATGTGCGGACAGCGATTTGTCAAAGTATGACATGAAAAATGAAATAAATACGGAAGTGTGCCAACATGACGTACACATAGGATGATAGAATAGGTCCTGAAATTTAGTATTATACCACCCAAGTAACCTTAAAAACTTAGGTTTTGGAAATATGGGTGATTAAATTAGTCGCTATGCGATGTGCGGACAACGATTTGTCTAAGTTTGACATGAAATATAAAAATAAATACGGAATTGTGGATACATGACGTACACATTGGGTGATAGAATAGGCCCAGAACTTCTGTATTATACCACCCAAGTTACCGTAAAAACTTAGGTTTTGGAAATATGGCTGATTAAAGTAGTCGCATTGAGATGTGCGGACAGAGACTTGTCGAAGTTTGAAACGAAATATAAAGAAAATACGGAGGTGTGCCAACATGACGTACACATAGGATGATAGAATAGGTCCAGAAGTTTAGTACTATACCACCCAAGTTACCGTAAGAACTAAGGTTTTGGAAATATGGCTGATTAAAGTAGTCGCATTGAGATGTGCGGACAGCGATTTGTCTAAGTTTGACATGAAATATAAAAATAAATACGGAATTGTGGATACATGACGTACACATAGGGTGATAGAATAGGACCAGAACTTCTGTATTATACCACCCAAGTTACCGTAAAAACTTAGGTTTTGGAAATATGGCTGATTAAAGTAGTCGCATTGAGATGTGCGGACAGCGATTTGTCGAAGTTTGACACGAAATATAAAAAAAATACGGAGGTGTGCCAACATGACGTACACATAGGATAATAGAATAGGTCCAGAACTTTAGTACTATACCACCCAAGTTACCGTAAAAACTTAGGTTTTGGAAATATGGCTGATTAAATTAGTCGCATTGAGATGTGCGGACAGCTATTTGTCAAAGTATGACATGAAAAATAAAATAAATACGGAAGTGTGCCAACATGACGTACACATAGGATGATAGAATAGGTCCTGAAATTTAGTATTATACCACCCAAGTTACCTTAAAAAGTAAGGTTTTGGAAATATGGGTGATTAAATTAGTCGCTATGCGATGTGCGGACAACGATTTGTCTAAGTTTGACATGAAATATAAACATAAATACGGAATTGTGGATACATGACGTACACATAGGGTGATAGAATAGGACCAGAACTTCTGTATTATACCACCCAAGTTACCGTAAAAACTTAGGTTTTGGAAATATGGCTGATTAAAGTAGTCGCATTGAGATGTGCGGACAGCGATTTGTCAAAGTATGACATGAAAAATAAAATAAATATGGAAGTGTGCCAACATGACGTACACATAGGATGATAGAATAGGTCCTGAAATTTAGTATTATACCACCCAAGTTACCTTAAAAACTTAGGTTTTGGAAATACGGGTGATTAAAATAGTCGCTTTGGATGTGTGGACAGTGATCCACCTAATTCTGACATAAAATATAAAATAAATACGGCAGTGTGTCAGCATGACTTACACGTAGGATGAAAGAATAGGACCAGAACTTTAGTACTATACCACCCAAGTTACCTTAAAAACGTAGGTTTTGGAAATATGGGTGATTAAATTAGTCGCTATGCGATGTGCGGACAACGATTTGTCTAAGTATGACATGAAATATAATAATAAATACGGAGGTGTGCCAACATGACGTACACATAGGATGATAGAATAGGTCCAGAACTTTAGTACTATACCACCCAAGTTACCGTAAAAACTTAGGTTTTGAAAATATGGGTGATTAAATTAGTCGCTATGCGATGTGCGGACAACGATTTGTCTAAGTTTGACATGAAATATAAAAATAAATACGGAATTGTGGATACATGACGTACACATAGGGTGATAGAATAGGACCAGAACTTCTGTATTATACCACCCAAGGTACCGTAAAAACTTAGGTTTTGGAAATATGGCTGATTAAAGTAGTCGCATTGAGATGTGCGGACAGCGATTTGTCAAAGTATGACATGAAAAATAAAATAAATACGGAAGTGTGCCAACATGACGTACACATAGGATGAAAGAATAGGACCAGAACTTTAGTACTATACCACCCAAGTTACCTTAAAAACTTAGGTTTTGGAAATATGGGTGATTAAATTAGTCGCTATGCGATGTGCGGACAACGATTTGTCTAAGTATGACATGAAATATAATAATAAATACGGAGGTGTGCCAACAATACGTACACGTAGGGTGATAGAATAGGACCAGAACTTCTGTATTATACCACCCAAGGTACCGTAAAAACTTAGGTTTTGGAAATATGGCTGATTAAAGTAGTCGCATTGAGATGTGCGGACAGAGATTTGTCGAAGTTTGACAAGAAAAATAAAATAAATACGGCAGTGTGTCAGCATGACTTACACGTAGGATGAAAGAATAGGACCAGAACTTTAGTACTATACCACCCAAGTTACCTTAAAAACGTAGGTTTTGGAAATATGGGTGATTAAATTAGTCGCAATGCGATGTGCGGACAACGATTTGTCTAAGTATGACATGAAATATAATAATAAATACGGAATTGTGGATACATGACGTACACATAGGGTGATAGAATAGGACCAGAACTTCTGTATTATACCACCCAAGTTACCGTAAAAACTTAGGTTTTGGAAATATGGCTGATTAAAGTAGTCGCATTGAGATGTGCGGACAGAGATTTGTCGAAGTTTGACACGAAATATAAAAAAAATACGCAGGTGTGCCAACATGACGTACAAATAGGATGATAGAATAGGTCCAGAACTTTAGTACTATACCACCCAAGTTACCGTAAAAACTTAGGTTTTGGAAATATGGCTGATTAAAGTAGTTGCATTGAGATGTGCGGACAGCGATTTGTCTAAGTTTGACATGAAATATAAAAATAAACACGGAGGTGTGCCAACATTACGTACACGTAGGGTGATAGAATAGGACCAGAACTTCTGTATTATACCACCCAAGTTACCGTAAAAACTTAGGTTTTGGAAATATGGGTGATTAAATTAGTCGCTATGCGATGTGCGGACAACGATTTGTCTAAGTATGACATGAAATATAATTATAAATACGGAGGTGTGCCAACATTACGTTCACGTAGGGTGATAGAATAGGACCAGAACTTCTGTATTATACCACCCAAGTTACCGTAAAAACTTAGGTTTTGGAAATATGGCTGATTAAAGTAGTCGCATTGAGATGTGCGGACAGAGATTTGTCGAAGTTTGACACGAAATATAAAAAAATACGGAGGTGTGCCAACATGACGTACACATAGGATGATAGAATAGGTCCAGAACTTTAGTACTATACCACCCAAGTTACCGTAAAAACTTAGGTTTTGGAAATATGGCTGATTAAAGTAGTCGCATTGAGATGTGCGGACAGCGATTTGTCAAAGTATGACATGAAAAATAAAATAAATACGGAAGTGTGCCAACATGACGTACACATAGGATGAAAGAATAGGACCAGAACTTTAGTACTATACCACCCAAGTTACCTTAAAAACTTAGGTTTTGGAAATATGGGTGATTAAATTAGTCGCTATGCGATGTGCGGACAACGATTTGTCTAAGTATGACATGAAATATAATAATAAATACGGAGGTGTGCCAACATTACGTACACGTAGGGTGATAGAATAGGACCAGAACTTCTGTATTATACCACCCAAGGTACCGTAAAAACTTAGGTTTTGGAAATATGGCTGATTAAAGTAGTCGCATTGAGATGTGCGGACAGAGATTTGTCGAAGTTTGACACGAAAAATAAAATAAATACGGCAGTGTGTCAGCATGACTTACACGTAGGATGAAAGAATAGGACCAGAACTTTAGTACTGTACCACCCAAGTTACCTTAAAAACGTAGGTTTTGGAAATATGGGTGATTAAATTAGTCGCTATGCGATGTGCGGACAACGATTTGTCTAAGTATGACATGAAATATAATAATAAATACGGAGGTGTGCCAACATTACGTACACGTAGGGTGATAGAATAGGACCAGAACTTCTGTATTATACCACCCAAGTTACCGTAAAAACTTAGGTTTTGGAAATATGGGTGATTAAATTAGTCGCTATGCAATGTGCGGACAACGATTTGTCTAAGTATGACATGAAATATAATTATAAATACGGAGGTGTGCCAACATTACGTACACGTAGGGTGATAGAATAGGACCAGAACTTCTGTATTATACCACCTAAGTTACCATAAAAACTTAGGTTTTGGAAATATGGCTGATTAAAGTAGTCGCATTGAGATGTGCGGACAGAGATTTGTCGAAGTTTGACACGAAATATAAAAAAATACGGAGGTGTGCAACATGACGTACACATAGGATGATAGAATAGGTCCAGAACTTTAGTACTATACCACCCAAGTTACCGTAAAAACTTAGGTTTTGGAAATATGGCTGATTAAATTAGTCGCTACGCGATGTGCGGACAGCGATTTGTCAAAGTATGACATGAAAAATAAAATAAATACGGAAGTGTGGATACATGACGTACACATAGGGTGATAGAATAGGACCAGAACTTCTGTATTATACCACCCAAGTTACCGTAAAAACTTAGGTTTTGGAAATATGGGTGATTAAATTAGTCGCTATGCGATGTGCGGACAACGATTTGTCTAAGTTTGACATGAAATATAAAAATAAATACGGAATTGTGGATACATGACGTACACATTGGGTGATAGAATAGGACCAGAACTACTGTATTATACCACCCAAGTTACCGTAAAAACTTAGGTTTTGGAAATATGGCTGATTAAAGTAGTCGCATTGAGATGTGCGGACAGAGATTTGTCGAAGTTTGACACGAAATATAAAGAAAATACGGAGGTGTGCCAACATGACGTACACATAGGATGATAGAATAGGTCCAGAACTTTAGTACTATACCACCCAAGTTACCGTAAAAACTTAGGTTTTGGAAATATGGCTGATTAAAGTAGTCGCATTGAGATGTGCGGACAGCGATTTGTCTAAGTTTGACATGAAATATAAAAATAAATACGGAATTGTGGATACATGACGTACACATAGGGTGATAGAATAGGACCAGAACTTCTGTATTATACCACCCAAGTTACCGTAAAAACTTAGGTTTTGGAAATATGGGTGATTAAATTAGTCGCTATGCGATGTGCGGACGACGATTTGTCTAAGTTTGACATGAAATATAAAAATAAATACGGAATTGTGGATACATGACGTACACATAGGGTGATAGAATAGGACCAGAACTTCTGTATTATACCACCCAAGTTACCGTAAAAACTTAGGTTTTGGAAATATGGCTGATTAAAGTAGTCGCTTTGAGATGTGCGGACAGCGATTTGTCGAAGTTTGACACGAAATATAAAAAAAATACGGAGGTGTGCCAACATGACGTACACATAGGATAATAGAATAGGTCCAGAACCTTAGTACTATACCACCCAAGTTACCGTAAAAACTTAGGTTTTGGAAATATGGCTGATTAAAGTAGTCGCATTGAGATGTGCGGACAGCTATTTGTCAAAGTATGACATGAAAAATAAAATAAATACGGAAGTGTGCCAACATGACGTACACATAGGATGATAGAATAGGTCCTGAAATTTAGTATTATACCACCCAAGTTACCTTAAAAAGTAAGGTTTTGGAAATATGGGTGATTAAATTAGTCGCTATGCGATGTGCGGACAACGATTTGTCTAAGTTTGACATGAAATATAAAAATAAATACGGAATTGTGGATACATGACGTACACATAGGGTGATAGAATAGGACCAGAACTTCTGTATTATACCATCCAAGTTACCGTAAAAACTTAAGTTTTGGAAATATGGCTGATTAAAGTAGTCGCATTGAGATGTGCGGACAGCGATTTGTCAAAGTATGACATGAAAAATAAAATAAATACGGAAGTGTGCCAACATGACGTACACATAGGATGATAGAATAGGTCCTGAAATTTAGTATTATACCACCAAAGTTACCTTAAAAACTTAGGTTTTGGAAATATAGGTGATTAAATTAGTCGCTATGCGATGTGCGGACAACGATTTGTCTAAGTTTGACATGAAATATAAAAATAAATACGGAATTGTGGATACATGACGTACACATAGGGTGATAGAATAGGACCAGAACTTCTGTATTATACCACCCAAGTTACCGTAAAAACTTAGGTTTTGGAAATATGGCTGATTAAAGTAGTCGCATTGAGATGTGCGGACAGCGATTTGTCAAAGTATGACATGAAACATAAAATAAATACGGAAGTGTGCCAACATGACGTACACATAGGATGAAAGAATAGGACCAGAACTTTAGTACTATACCACCCAAGTTACCTTAAAAAATTAGGTTTTGGAAATACGGGTGATTAAAATAGTCGCTTTGGATGTGTGGACAGTGATCCACCTAATTCTGACATAAAATATAAAATAAATACGGCAGTGTGTCAGCATGACTTACACGTATGATGAAAGAATAGGACCAGAACTTTAGTACTATACCACCCAAGTTACCTTAAAAACGTAGGTTTTGGAAATATGGGTGATTAAATTAGTCGCTATGCGATGTGCGGACAACGATTTGTCTAAGTATGACATGAAATATAATAATAAATACGGAGGTGTGCCAACATGACGTACACATGGGATAATAGAATAGGTCCAGAACTTTAGTACTATACCACCCAAGTTACCGTAAAAACTTAGGTTTTGGAAATATGGCTGATTAAAGTAGTCGCATTGAGATGTGCGGACAGCGATTTGTCGAAGTTTGACACGAAATATAAAAAAAATACGGAGGTGTGCCAACATGACGTACACATAGGATAATAGAATAGGTCCAGAACTTTAGTACTATACCACCCAAGTTACCGTAAAAACTTAGGTTTTGGAAATATGGCTGATTAAAGTAGTCGCATTGAGATGTGCGGACAGCTATTTGTCAAAGTATGACATGAAAAATAAAATAAATACGGAAGTGTGCCAACATGACGTACACATAGGATGATAGAATAGGTCCTGAAATTTAGTATTATACCACCCAAGTTACCTTAAAAAGTAAGGTTTTGGAAATATGGGTGATTAAATTAGTCGCTATGCGATGTGCGGACAACGATTTGTCTAAGTTTGACATGAAATATAAAAATAAATACGGAATTGTGGATACATGACGTACACATAGGGTGATAGAATAGGACCAGAACTTCTGTATTATACCATCCAAGTTACCGTAAAAACTTAGGTTTTGGAAATATGGCTGATTAAAGTAGTCGCATTGAGATGTGCGGACAGCGATTTGTCAAAGTATGACATGAAAAATAAAATAAATACGGAAGTGTGCCAACATGACGTACACATAGGATGATAGAATAGGTCCTGAAATTTAGTATTATACCACCCAAGTTACCTTAAAAAGTAAGGTTTTGGAAATATGGGTGATTAAATTAGTCGCTATGCGATGTGCGGACAACGATTTGTCTAAGTTTGACATGAAATATAAACATAAATACGGAATTGTGGATACACGACGTACACATAGGGTGATAGAATAGGATCAGAACTTCTGTATTATACCACCCAAGTTACCGTAAAAACTTAGGTTTTGGAAATATGGCTGATTAAAGTAGTCGCATTGAGATGTGCGGACAGCGATTTGTCAAAGTATGACATGAAAAATAAAATAAATATGGAAGTGTGCCAACATGACGTACACATAGGATGATAGAATAGGTCCTGAAATTTAGTATTATACCACCCAAGTTACCTTAAAAACTTAGGTTTTGGAAATACGGGTGATTAAAATAGTCGCTTTGGATGTGTGGACAGTGATCCACCTAATTCTGACATAAAATATAAAATAAATACGGCAGTGTGTCAGCATGACTTACACGTATGATGAAAGAATAGGACCAGAACTTTAGTACTATACCACCCAAGTTACCTTAAAAACGTAGGTTTTGGAAATATGGGTGATTAAATTAGTCGCTATGCGATGTGCGGACAACGATTTGTCTAAGTATGACATGAAATATAATAATAAATACGGAGGTGTGCCAACATGACGTACACATGGGATAATAGAATAGGTCCAGAACTTTAGTACTATACCACCCAAGTTACCGTAAAAACTTAGGTTTTGGAAATATGGCTGATTAAAGTAGTCGCATTGAGATGTGCGGACAGCGATTTGTCGAAGTTTGACACGAAATATAAAAAAAATACGGAGGTGTGCCAACATGACGTACACATAGGATAATAGAATAGGTCCAGAACTTTAGTACTATACCACCCAAGTTACCGTAAAAACTTAGGTTTTGGAAATATGGCTGATTAAAGTAGTCGCATTGAGATGTGCGGACAGCTATTTGTCAAAGTATGACATGAAAAATAAAATAAATACGGAAGTGTGCCAACATGACGTACACATAGGATGATAGAATAGGTCCTGAAATTTAGTATTATACCACCCAAGTTACCTTAAAAAGTAAGGTTTTGGAAATATGGGTGATTAAATTAGTCGCTATGCGATGTGCGGACAACGATTTGTCTAAGTTTGACATGAAATATAAAAATAAATACGGAATTGTGGATACATGACGTACACATAGGGTGATAGAATAGGACCAGAACTTCTGTATTATACCATCCAAGTTACCGTAAAAACTTAGGTTTTGGAAATATGGCTGATTAAAGTAGTCGCATTGAGATGTGCGGACAGCGATTTGTCAAAGTATGACATGAAAAATAAAATAAATACGGAAGTGTGCCAACATGACGTACACATAGGATGATAGAATAGGTCCTGAAATTTAGTATTATACCACCAAAGTTACCTTAAAAACTTAGGTTTTGGAAATATGGGTGATTAAATTAGTCGCTATGCGATGTGCGGACAACGATTTGTCTAAGTTTGACATGAAATATAAAAATAAATACGGAATTGTGGATACATGACGTACACATAGGGTGATAGAATAGGACCAGAACTTCTGTATTATACCACCCAAGTTACCGTAAAAACTTAGGTTTTGGAAATATGGCTGATTAAAGTAGTCGCATTGAGATGAGCGGACAGCGATTTGTCAAAGTATGACATGAAAAATAAAATAAATACGGAAGTGTGCCAACATGACGTACACATAGGATGAAAGAATAGGACCAGAACTTTAGTACTATACCACCCAAGTTACCGTAAAAACTTAGGTTTTGGAAATATGGCTGATTAAAGTAGTCGCATTGAGATGTGCGGACAGCTATTTGTCAAAGTATGACATGAAAAATAAAATAAATACGGAAGTGTGCCAACATGACGTACACATAGGATGATAGAATAGGTCCTGAAATTTAGTATTATACCACCCAAGTTACCTTAAAAAGTAAGGTTTTGGAAATATGGGTGATTAAATTAGTCGCTATGCGATGTGCGGACAACGATTTGTCTAAGTTTGACATGAAATATAAAAATAAATACGGAATTGTGGATACATGACGTACACATAGGGTGATAGAATAGGACCAGAACTTCTGTATTATACCATCCAAGTTACCGTAAAAACTTAGGTTTTGGAAATATGGCTGATTAAAGTAGTCGCATTGAGATGTGCGGACAGCGATTTGTCAAAGTATGACATGAAAAATAAAATAAATACGGAAGTGTGCCAACATGACGTACACATAGGATGATAGAATAGGTCCTGAAATTTAGTATTATACCACCCAAGTTACCTTAAAAACTTAGGTTTTGGAAATATGGGTGATTAAATTAGTCGCTATGCGATGTGCGGACAACGATTTGTCTAAGTTTGACATGAAATATAAAAATAAATACGGAATTGTGGATACATGACGTACACATAGGGTGATAGAATAGGACCAGAACTTCTGTATTATACCACCCAAGTTACCGTAAAAACTTAGGTTTTGGAAATATGGCTGATTAAAGTAGTCGCATTGAGATGTGCGGACAGCGATTTGTCAAAGTATGACATGAAAAATAAAATAAATACGGAAGTGTGCCAACATGACGTACACATAGGATGAAAGAATAGGACCAGAACTTTAGTACTATACCACCCAAGTTACCTTAAAAAATTAGGTTTTGGAAATATGGGTGATTAAATTAGTCGCTATGCGATGTGCAGGAACGATTTGTCTAAGTATGACATGAAATATAATAATAAATACGGAGGTGTGCCAACATTACGTACACGTAGGGTGATAGAATAGGACCAGAACTTCTGTATTATACCACCCAAGGTACCGTAAAAACTTAGGTTTTGGAAATATGGCTGATTAAAGTAGTCGCATTGAGATGTGCGGACAGAGATTTGTCGAAGTTTGACACGAAAAATAAAATAAATACGGCAGTGTGTCAGCATGACTTACACGTAGGATGAAAGAATAGGACCAGAACTTTAGTACTATACCACCCAAGTTACCTTAAAAACATAGGTTTTGGAAATTTGGGTGATTAAATTAGTCGCTATGCGATGTGCGGACAACGATTTGTCTAAGTATGACATGAAATATAATAATAAATACGGAGGTGTGCCAACATGACGTACACATAGGATGACAGAATAGGTCCAAAACTTTAGTACTATACCACCCAAGTTACCGTAAAAACTTAGGTTTTGAAAATATGGGTGATTAAATTAGTCGCTATGCGATGTGCGGACAACGATTTGTCTAAGTTTGACATAAAATATAAAATAAATACGGCAGTGTCAGCATGACGTACACCTAGGATGAAAGAATAGGACCAGAACTTTAGTACTATACCACCCAAGTTACCTTAAAAACTTAGGTTTTGGATATACGGGTGATTAAAATAGTCGCTTTGGATGTGTGGACAGTGATCCACCTAATTTTGACATAAAATATAAAATAAATACGGCAGTGTGTCAGCATGACGTACACGTAGGGTGATGAAATAGGACCAGAACTTCTGTATTATACCACCCAAGTTACCGTAAAAACTTAGGTTTTGGAAATATGGCTGATTAAAGTAGTCGCATTGAGATGTGCGGACAGCGATTTGTCAAAGTATGACATGAAAAATGAAATAAATACGGAAGTGTGCCAACATGACGTACACATAGGATGATAGAATAGGTCCTGAAATTTAGTATTATACCACCCAAGTAACCTTAAAAACTTAGGTTTTGGAAATATGGGTGATTAAATTAGTCGCTATGCGATGTGCGGACAACGATTTGTCTAAGTTTGACATGAATTATAAAAATAAATACGGAATTGTGGATACATGACGTACACATTGGGTGATAGAATAGGCCCAGAACTTCTGTATTATACCACCCAAGTTACCGTAAAAACTTAGGTTTTGGAAATATGGCTGATTAAAGTAGTCGCATTGAGATGTGCGGACAGAGACTTGTCGAAGTTTGAAACGAAATATAAAGAAAATACGGAGGTGTGCCAACATGACGTACACATAGGATGATAGAATAGGTCCAGAACTTTAGTACTATACCACCCAAGTTACCGTAAGAACTAAGGTTTTGGAAATATGGCTGATTAAAGTAGTCGCATTGAGATGTGCGGACAGCGATTTGTCTAAGTTTGACATGAAATATAAAAATAAATACGGAATTGTGGATACATGACGTACACATAGGGTGATAGAATAGGACCAGAACTTCTGTATTATACCACCCAAGTTACCGTAAAAACTTAGGTTTTGGAAATATGGCTGATTAAAGTAGTCGCATTGAGATGTGCGGACAGCGATTTGTCGAAGTTTGACACGAAATATAAAAAAAATACGGAGGTGTGCCAACATGACGTACACATAGGATAATAGAATAGGTCCAGAACTTTAGTACTATACCACCCAAGTTACCGTAAAAACTTAGGTTTTGGAAATATGGCTGATTAAATTAGTCGCATTGAGATGTGCGGACAGCTATTTGTCAAAGTATGACATGAAAAATAAAATAAATACGGAAGTGTGCCAACATGACGTACACATAGGATGATAGAATAGGTCCTGAAATTTAGTATTATACCACCCAAGTTACCTTAAAAAGTAAGGTTTTGGAAATATGGGTGATTAAATTAGTCGCTATGCGATGTGCGGACAACGATTTGTCTAAGTGTGACATGAAATATAAACATAAATACGGAATTGTGGATACATGACGTACACATAGGGTGATAGAATAGGACCAGAACTTCTGTATTATACCACCCAAGTTACCGTAAAAACTTAGGTTTTGGAAATATGGCTGATTAAAGTAGTCGCATTGAGATGTGCGGACAGCGATTTGTCAAAGTATGACATGAAAAATAAAATAAATATGGAAGTGTGCCAACATGACGTACACATAGGATGATAGAATAGGTCCTGAAATTTAGTATTATACCACCCAAGTTACCTTAAAAACTTAGGTTTTGGAAATACGGGTGATTAAAATAGTCGCTTTGGATGTGTGGACAGTGATCCACCTAATTCTGACATAAAATATAAAATAAATACGGCAGTGTGTCAGCATGACTTACACGTAGGATGAAAGAATAGGACCAGAACTTTAGTACTATACCACCCAAGTTACCTTAAAAACGTAGGTTTTGGAAATATGGGTGATTAAATTAGTCGCTATGCGATGTGCGGACAACGATTTGTCTAAGTATGACATGAAATATAATAATAAATACGGAGGTGTGCCAACATGACGTACACATGGGATAATAGAATAGGTCCAGAACTTTAGTACTATACCACCCAAGTTACCGTAAAAACTTAGGTTTTGAAAATATGGGTGATTAAATTAGTCGCTATGCGATGTGCGGACAACGATTTGTCTAAGTTTGACATGAAATATAAAAATAAATACGGAATTGTGGATACATGACGTACACATAGGGTGATAGAATAGGACCAGAACTTCTGTATTATACCACCCAAGTTACCGTAAAAACTTAGGTTTTGGAAATATGGCTGATTAAAGTAGTCGCATTGAGATGTGCGGACAGAGATTTGTCGAAGTTTGACACGAAATATAAAAAAAATACGGAGGTGTGCCAACATGACGTACACATAGGATGATAGAATAGGTCCAGAACTTTAGTACTATACCACCCAAGTTACCGTAAAAACTTAGGTTTTGGAAATATGGCTGATTAAAGTAGTCGCATTGAGATGTGCGGACAGCGATTTGTCAAAGTATGACATGAAAAATAAAATAAATACGGAAGTGTGCCAACATGACGTACACATAGGATGAAAGAATAGGACCAGAACTTTAGTACTATACCATCCAAGTTACCTTAAAAACTTAGGTTTTGGAAATATGGGTGATTAAATTAGTCGCTATGCGATGTGCGGACAACGATTTGTCTAAGTATGACATGAAATATAATAATAAATACGGAGGTGTGCCAACAATACGTACACGTAGGGTGATAGAATAGGACCAGAACTTCTGTATTATACCACCCAAGGTACCGTAAAAACTTAGGTTATGGAAATATGGCTGATTAAAGTAGTCGCATTGAGATGTGCGGACAGAGATTTGTCGAAGTTTGACAAGAAAAATAAAATAAATACGGCAGTGTGTCAGCATGACTTACACGTAGGATGAAAGAATAGGACCAGAACTTTAGTACTATACCACCCAAGTTACCTTAAAAACGTAGGTTTTGGAAATATGGGTGATTAAATTAGTCGCTATGCGATGTGCGGACAACGATTTGTCTAAGTATGACATGAAATATAATAATAAATACGGAATTGTGGATACATGACGTACACATAGGGTGATAGAATAGGACCAGAACTTCTGTATTATACCACCCAAGTTACCGTAAAAACTTAGGTTTTGGAAATATGGCTGATTAAAGTAGTCGCATTGAGATGTGCGGACAGAGATTTGTCGAAGTTTGACACGAAATATAAAAAAAATACGCAGGTGTGCCAACATGACGTACAAATAGGATGATAGAATAGGTCCAGAACTTTAGTACTATACCACCCAAGTTACCGTAAAAACTTAGGTTTTGGAAATATGGCTGATTAAAGTAGTTGCATTGAGATGTGCGGACAGCGATTTGTCTAAGTTTGACATGAAATATAAAAATAAATACGGAATTGTGGATACATGACGTACACATAGGGTGATAGAATAGGACCAGAACTTCTGTATTATACCACCCAAGTTACCGTAAAAACTTAGGTTTTGGAAATATGGCTGATTAAATTAGTAGCTATGCGATGTGCGGACAACGATTTGTCGAAGTTTGACACAAAATATAAAAAAATACGGAGGTGTGCCAACATGACGTACACATAGGATGATAGAATAGGTCCAGAACTTTAGTACTATACCACCCAAGTTACCGTAAAAACTTAGGTTTTGGAAATATGTGTGATTAAATTAGTCGCTATGCGATTTGCGGACAACGATTTGTCTAAGTTTGACATGAAATATAAAAATAAATACGGAGGTGTGCCAACATTACGTACACGTAGGGTGATAGAATAGGACCAGAACTTCTGTATTATACCACCCAAGTTACCGTAAAAACTTAGGTTTTGGAAATATGGGTGATTAAATTAGTCGCTATGCGATGTGCGGACAACGATTTGTCTAAGTATGACATGAAATATAATTATAAATACGGAGGTGTGCCAACATTACGTACACGTAGGGTGATAGAATAGGACCAGAACTTCTGTATTATACCACCCAAGTTACCGTAAAAACTTAGGTTTTGGAAATATGGCTGATTAAAGTAGTCGCATTGAGATGTGCGGACAGAGATTTGTCGAAGTTTGACACGAAATATAAAAAAATACGGAGGTGTGCCAACATGACGTACACATAGGATGATAGAATAGGTCCAGAACTTTAGTACTATACCACCCAAGTTACCGTAAAAACTTAGGTTTTGGAAATATGGCTGATTAAAGTAGTTGCATTGAGATGTGCGGACAGCGATTTGTCTAAGTTTGACATGAAATATAAAAATAAATACGGAATTGTGGATACATGACGTACACATAGGGTGATAGAATAGGACCAGAACTTCTGTATTATACCACCCAAGTTACCGTAAAAACTTAGGTTTTGGAAATATGGCTGATTAAATTAGTAGCTATGCGATGTGCGGACAACGATTTGTCGAAGTTTGACACAAAATATAAAAAAATACGGAGGTGTGCCAACATGACGTACACATAGGATGATAGAATAGGTCCAGAACTTTAGTACTATACCACCCAAGTTACCGTAAAAACTTAGGTTTTGGAAATATGTGTGATTAAATTAGTCGCTATGCGATTTGCGGACAACGATTTGTCTAAGTTTGACATGAAATATAAAAATAAATACGGAGGTGTGCCAACATTACGTACACGTAGGGTGATAGAATAGGACCAGAACTTCTGTATTATACCACCCAAGTTACCGTAAAAACTTAGGTTTTGGAAATATGGGTGATTAAATTAGTCGCTATGCGATGTGCGGACAACGATTTGTCTAAGTATGACATGAAATATAATTATAAATACGGAGGTGTGCCAACATTACGTACACGTAGGGTGATAGAATAGGACCAGAACTTCTGTATTATACCACCCAAGTTACCGTAAAAACTTAGGTTTTGGAAATATGGCTGATTAAAGTAGTCGCATTGAGATGTGCGGACAGAGATTTGTCGAAGTTTGACACGAAATATAAAAAAATACGGAGGTGTGCCAACATGACGTACACATAGGATGATAGAATAGGTCCAGAACTTTAGTACTATACCACCCAAGTTACCGTAAAAACTTAGGTTTTGGAAATATGGCTGATTAAATTAGTCGCTACGCGATGTGCGGAAAGCGATTTGTCAAAGTATGACATGAAAAATAAAATAAATACGGAAGTGTGGATACATGACGTACACATAGGGTGATAGAATAGGACCAGAACTTCTGTATTATACCACCCAAGTTACCGTAAAAACTTAGGTTTTGGAAATATGGGTGATTAAATTAGTCGCTATGCGATGTGCGGACAACGATTTGTCTAAGTTTGACATGAAATATAAAAATAAATACGGAATTTTGGATACATGACGTACACATTGGGTGATAGAATAGGATTAGAACTATATTATTATACCACTCAGGTTACCGTCAAACGTAGGTTTTGGAAATACGGGTGATTAAAATATTCGCTTTGGATGTGTGGACAGCGATCCACCTAAGTTTGACATAAAATATAAAATAAATACGGAATTGTGTCAGCATGACGTACACGGAGGATGAAAGAATAGGACCAGAACTTTAGTACTATACCACCCAAGTTACCTTAAAAACTTAGGTTTTGGAAATATGGGTGATTAAATTAGTCGCTATGCGATGTGCGGACAACGATTTGTCTAAGTATGACATGAAATATAATAATAAATACGGAGGTGTGCCAACATTACGTACACGTAGGGTGATAGAATAGGACCAGAACTTCTGTATTATACCACCCAAGTTACCGTAAAAACTTAGGTTTTGGAAATATGGCTGATTAAAGTAGTCGCATTGAGATGTGCGGACAGAGATTTGTCGAAGTTTGACACGAAATATAAAAAAAATACGGGGGTGTGCCAACATGACGTACACATAGGATGATAGAATAGGTCCAGAACTTTAGTACTATACCACCCAAGTTACCTTAAAAACTTAGGTTTTGGAAATACGGGTGATTAAAATAGTCGCATTGAGATGTGCGGACAGCGATTTGTCAAAGTATTATATGAAATATAAAAATAAATACGGAATTGTGGATACATGACATCCACATAGGGTGATAAAATAGGACCAGAAATTTAGTATTATACCACCCAAGTTACCTTAAAAACTTAGGTTTTGGAAATATGGGTGATTAAATTAGTCGCTATGCGATGTGCGGACAACGATTTGTCTAAGTATGACATGAAATATAATAGTAAATACGGAGGTGTGCCAACATTACGTACACGTAGAGTGATAGAATAGGACCAGAACTTCTGTATTATACCACCCAAGTTACCGTAAAAACTTAGGTTTTGGAAATATGGCTGATTAAAGTAGTCGCATTGAGATGTGCGGACAGAGATTTGTCGAAGTTTGACACGAAATATAAAAAAAATACGGAGGTGTGCCAACATGATATACACATAGGATGATAGAATAGGTCCAGAACATTAGTACTATACCACCCACGTTACCGTAAAAACTTAGGTTTTGGAAATATGGCTGATTAAAGTAGTCGCATTGAGATGTGCGGACAGCGATTTGTCAAAGTATGACATGAAAAATAAAATAAATACGGAAGTGTGCCAACATGACGTACACATAGGATGATAGAATAGGTCCGGAAATTTAGTATTACACCACCCAAGTTACCTTAAAAACTTAGGGTTTGGAAATATGGGTGATTAAATTAGTCGCTATGCGATGTGCGGACAACGATTTGTCTAAGTTTGACATGAAATATAAAAATAAATACGGAATTGTGGATACATGACGTACACATAGGGTGATAGAATAGGACCAGAACTTCTGTATTATACCACCCAAGTTACCGTAAAAACTTAGGTTTTGGAAATATGGGTGATTAAATTAGTCGCTATGCGATGTGCGGACAACGATTTGTCTAAGTTTGACATGAAATATAAAAATAAATACGGAATTTTGGATACATGACGTACACATTGGGTGATACAATAGGATTAGAACTATATTATTATACCACTCAGGTTACCGTAAAAACTTAGGTTTTGGAAATACGGGTGATTAAAATAGTCGCTTTGGATGTGTGGACAGCGATCCACCTAAGTTTGACATAAAATATAAAAAAAACACGGAAGTGTGTCAGCATGACGTACACTTAGGATGAAAGAATAGGACCAGAACTTTAGTACTATACCACCCAAGTTACCTTAAAAACTTAGGTTTTGGAAATATGGGTGATTAAATTAGTCGCTATGCGATGTGCGGACAACGATTTGTCTAAGTATGACATGAAATATAATAATAAATACGGAGGTGTGCCAACATTACGTACACGTAGGGTGATAGAATAGGACCAGAACTTCTGTATTATACCACCCAAGTTACCGTAAAAACTTAGGTTTTGGAAATATGGCTGATTAAAGTAGTCGCATTGAGATGTGCGGACAGAGATTTGTCGAAGTTTGACACGAAATATAAAAAAAATACGGGGGTGTGCCAACATGACGTACACATAGGATGATAGAATAGGTCCAGAACTTTAGTACTATACCACCCAAGTTACCTTAAAAACTTAGGTTTTGGAAATACGGGTGATTAAAATAGTCGCATTGAGATGTGCGGACAGCGATTTGTCAAAGTATTATATGAAATATAAAAATAAATACGGAATTGTGGATACATGACATCCACATAGGGTGATAAAATAGGACCAGAAATTTAGTATTATACCACCCAAGTTACCTTAAAAACTTAGGTTTTGGAAATATGGGTGATTAAATTAGTCGCTATGCGATGTGCGGACAACGATTTGTCTAAGTATGACATGAAATATAATAATAAATACGGAGGTGTGCCAACATTACGTACACGTAGGGTGATAGAATAGGACCAGAACTTCTGTATTATACCACCCAAGTTACCGTAAAAACTTAGGTTTTGGAAATATGGCTGATTAAAGTAGTCGCATTGAGATGTGCGGACAGAGATTTGTCGAAGTTTGACACGAAATATAAAAAAAATACGGAGGTGTGCCAACATGATATACACATAGGATGATAGAATAGGTCCAGAACATTAGTACTATACCACCCACGTTACCGTAAAAACTTAGGTTTTGGAAATATGGCTGATTAAAGTAGTCGCATTGAGATGTGCGGACAGCGATTTGTCAAAGTATGACATGAAAAATAAAATAAATACGGAAGTGTGCCAACATGACGTACACATAGGATGATAGAATAGGTCCGGAAATTTAGTATTACACCACCCAAGTTACCTTAAAAACTTAGGGTTTGGAAATATGGGTGATTAAATTAGTCGCTATGCGATGTGCGGACAACGATTTGTCTAAGTTTGACATGAAATATAAAAATAAATACGGAATTGTGGATACATGACGTACACATAGGGTGATAGAATAGGACCAGAACTTCTGTATAATACCACCCAAGTTACCGTAAAAACTTAGGTTTTGGAAATATGGGTGATTAAATTAGTCGCTATGCGATGTGCGGACAACGATTTGTCTAAGTTTGACATGAAATATAAAAATAAATACGGAATTTTGGATACATGACGTACACATTGGGTGATACAATAGGATTAGAACTATATTATTATACCACTCAGGTTACCGTCAAAACTTAGGTTTTGGAAATACGGGTGATTAAAATAGTCGCTTTGGATGTGTGGACAGCGATCCACCTAAGTTTGACATAAAATATAAAAAAAACACGGAAGTGTGTCAGCATGACGTACACTTAGGATGAAAGAATAGGACCAGAACTTTAGTACTATACCACCCAAGTTACCTTAAAAACTTAGGTTTTGGAAATATGGGTGATTAAATTAGTCGCTATGCGATGTGCGGACAACGATTTGTCTAAGTATGACATGAAATATAATAATAAATACGGAGGTGTGCCAACATTACGTACACGTAGGGTGATAGAATAGGACCAGAACTTCTGTATTATACCACCCAAGTTACCGTAAAAACTTAGGTTTTGGAAATATGGCTGATTAAAGTAGTCGCATTGAGATGTGCGGACAGAGATTTGTCGAAGTTTGACACGAAATATAAAAAAAATACGGGGGTGTGCCAACATGACGTACACATAGGATGATAGAATAGGTCCAGAACTTTAGTACTATACCACCCAAGTTACCTTAAAAACTTAGGTTTTGGAAATACGGGTGATTAAAATAGTCGCATTGAGATGTGCGGACAGCGATTTGTCAAAGTATTATATGAAATATAAAAATAAATACGGAATTGTGGATACATGACATCCACATAGGGTGATAAAATAGGACCAGAAATTTAGTATTATACCACCCAAGTTACCTTAAAAACTTAGGTTTTGGAAATATGGGTGATTAAATTAGTCGCTATGCGATGTGCGGACAACGATTTGTCTAAGTATGACATGAAATATAATAATAAATACGGAGGTGTGCCAACATTACGTACACGTAGGGTGATAGAATAGGACCAGAACTTCTGTATTATACCACCCAAGTTACCGTAAAAACTTAGGTTTTGGAAATATGGCTGATTAAAGTAGTCGCATTGAGATGTGCGGACAGAGATTTGTCGAAGTTTGACACGAAATATAAAAAAAATACGGAGGTGTGCCAACATGATATACACATAGGATGATAGAATAGGTCCAGAACATTAGTACTATACCACCCACGTTACCGTAAAAACTTAGGTTTTGGAAATATGGCTGATTAAAGTAGTCGCATTGAGATGTGCGGACAGCGATTTGTCAAAGTATGACATGAAAAATAAAATAAATACGGAAGTGTGCCAACATGACGTACACATAGGATGATAGAATAGGTCCGGAAATTTAGTATTACACCACCCAAGTTACCTTAAAAACTTAGGGTTTGGAAATATGGGTGATTAAATTAGTCGCTATGCGATGTGCGGACAACGATTTGTCTAAGTTTGACATGAAATATAAAAATAAATACGGAATTGTGGATACATGACGTACACATAGGGTGATAGAATAGGACCAGAACTTCTGTATTATACCACCCAAGTTACCGTAAAAACTTAGGTTTTGGAAATATGGGTGATTAAATTAGTCGCTATGCGATGTGCGGACAACGATTTGTCTAAGTTTGACATGAAATATAAAAATAAATACGGAATTTTGGATACATGACGTACACATTGGGTGATACAATAGGATTAGAACTATATTATTATACCACTCAGGTTACCGTCAAAACTTAGGTTTTGGAAATACGGGTGATTAAAATAGTCGCTTTGGATGTGTGGACAGCGATCCACCTAAGTTTGACATAAAATATAAAAAAAACACGGAAGTGTGTCAGCATGACGTACACTTAGGATGAAAGAATAGGACCAGAACTTTAGTACCATACCACCCAAGTTACCTTAAAAACTTAGGTTTTGGAAATATGGGTGATTAAATTAGTCGCTATGCGATGTGCGGACAACGATTTGTCTAAGTATGACATGAAATATAATAATAAATACGGATGTGTGCCAACATTACGTACACGTAGGGTGATAGAATAGGACCAGAACTTCTGTATTATGCCACCCAAGTTACCGTAAAAACCTAGGTTTTGGAAATATGGCTGATTAAAGTAGTCGCATTGAGATGTGCGGACAGAGATTTGTCGAAGTTTGACACGAAATATAAAAAAAATACGGAGGTGTGCCAACATGACGTACACATAGGATGATAGAATAGGTCCAGAACTTTAAACTATACCACCCAAGTTACCTTAAAAACTTAGGTTTTGGAAATACGGGTGATTAAAATAGTCGCTTTGGATGTGTGGACAGCGATCCACCTAAGTTTGACATAAAATATAAAATAAATACGGCAGTGTGTCAGCATGACGTACACGTAGGATGAAAGAATAGGACCAGAACTTTAGTACTATACCACCCAAGTTACCTTAAAAACTTAGGTTTTGGAAATATGGGTGATTAAATTAGTCGCTATGCGATGTGCGGACAACGATTTGTCTAAGTATGACATGAAATATAATAATAAATACGGAGGTGTGCCAACATTACGTACACGTAGGGTGATAGAATAGGACCAGAACTTCTGTATTATACCAACCAAGTTACCGTAAAAACTTAGGTTTTGGAAATATGGCTGATTAAAGTATTCGCATTGAGATGTGCGGACAGCCATTTGTCAAAGTATGACATGAAAAATAAAATAAATACGGAAGTGTGCCAACATGACGTACACATAGGATGAAAGAATAGGACCAGAACTTTAGTACTATACCACCCAAGTTACCTTAAAAACCTAGGTTTTGGAAATATGGGTGATTAAATTAGTCGCTATGCGATGTGCGGACAACGATTTGTCTAAGTATGACATGAAATATAATAATAAATACGGAGGTGTGCCAACATTACATACACGTAGGGTGATAGAAT
Source organism: Flexamia atlantica (assembly GCA_035578135.1). NCBI lineage: Eukaryota > Metazoa > Arthropoda > Insecta > Hemiptera > Cicadellidae > Flexamia > Flexamia atlantica. The sequence continues at coordinate 253,924 of JAQJVK010000181.1, forward strand.
AGGACCAGAACTTCTGTATTATACCACCCAAGTTACCGTAAAAACTTAGGTTTTGGAAATATGGCTGATTAAAGTAGTCGCATTGAGATGTGCGGACAGATATTTGTCGAAGTTTGACACGAAATATAAAAAAAATACGGAGGTGTGCAAACATGACGTACACATAGGATGATAGAATAGGTCCAGAACTTTAGTACTATACAACCAAAGTTACCGTAAAAACTTAGGTTTTGGAAATATGGCTGATTAAAGTAGTCGCTATGCGATGTGCGGACAACGATTTGTCTAAGTTTGACATGAAATATAAAAATAAATACGGAATTTTGGATACATGACGTACACATTGGGTGATACAATAGGATTAGAACTATATTATTATACCACTCAGGTTACCGTCAAAACTTAGTTTTTGGAAATACGGGTGATTAAAATAGTCGCTTTGGATGTGTGGACAGCGATCCACCTAAGTTTGACATAAAATATAAAAAAACACGGAAGTGTGTCAGCATGACGTACACGTAGGATGAAAGAATAGGACCAGAACTTTAGTACTATACCACCCAAGTTACCTTAAAAACTTAGGTTTTGGAAATATGGGTGATTAAATTAGTCGCTATGCGATGTGTGGACAACGATTTGTCTAAGTATGACATGAAATATAATAATAAATACGGATGTGTGCCAACATTACGTACACGTAGGGTGATAGAATAGGACCAGAACTTCTGTATTATGCCACCCAAGTTACCATAAAAACCTAGGTTTTGGAAATATGGCTGATTTAAGTAGTCGCATTGAGATGTGCAGACAGAGATTTGTCGAAGTTTGACACGAAATATAAAAGAAATACGGAGGTGTGCCAACATGACGTACACATAGGATGATAGAATAGGTCCAGAACTTTAGTACTATACCACCCAAGTTACCTTAAAAACTTAGGTTTTGGAAATACGGGTGATTAAAATAGTCGCTTTGGATGTGTGGACAGCGATCCACCTAAGTTTGACATAAAATATAAAATAAATACGGCAGTGTGTCAGCATGACGTACACGTAGGATGAAAGAATAGGACCAGAACTTTAGTACTATACCACCCAAGTTACCTTAAAAACTTAGGTTTTGGAAATATGGGTGATTAAATTAGTCGCTATGCGATGTGCGGACAACGATTTGTCTAAGTATGACATGAAATATAATAATAAATACGGAGGTGTGCCAACATTACGTACACGTAGGGTGATAGAATAGGACCAGAACTTCTGTATTATACCACCCAAGTTACCGTAAAAACTTAGGTTTTGGAAATATGGCTGATTAAAGTAGTCGCATTGTGATGTGCGGACAGAGATTTGTCGAAGTTTGACACGAAATATAAAAAAAATACGGAGGTGTGCCAACATGACGTACACATAGGATGATAGAATAGGTCCAGAACTTTAGTACTATACCACCCAAGTTACCGTAAAAACTTAGGTTTTGGAAATATGGCTGATTAAAGTAGTCGCATTGAGATGTGCGGACAGCGATTTGTCTACGTTTGACATGAAATATAAAAATAAATACGGAATTGTAGATACATGACGTACACATAGGGTGATAGAATAGGACCAGAACTTCTGTATTATACCACCCAAGTTACCGTAAAAACTTAGGTTTTGGAAATATGGGTGATTAAATTAGTCGCTATGCGATGTGCGGACAACGATTTGTCTAAGTTTGACATGAAATATAAAAATAAATACGGAATTGTGGATACATGACGTACACATAGGGTGATAGAATAGGACCAGAACTTCTGTATTATACCACCCAAGTTACCGTAAAAACTTAGGTTTTGGAAATATGGCTGATTAAAGTAGTCGCATTGAGATGTGCGGACAGCGATTTGTCAAAGTATGACATGAAAAATAAAATAAATACGGAAGTGTGCCAACATGACGTACACATAGGATGAAAGAATAGGACCAGAACTTTAGTACTATACCAGCCAAGTTACCTTAAAAACTTAGGTTTTGGAAATATGGGTGATTAAATTAGTCGCTATGCGATGTGCGGACAACGATTTGTCTAAGTATGACATGAAATATAATAATAAATACGGAGGTGTGCCAACATTACATACACGTAGGGTGATAGAATAGGACCAGAACTTTTGTATTATACCACCCAAATTACCGTAAAAACTTAGGTTTTGGAAATATGGCTGATTAAAGTAGTCGCATTGAGATGTGCGGACAGAGATTTGTCGAAGTTTGACACGAAATATAAAAAAAATACGGAGGTGTGCCAACATGACGTACACATAGGATGATAGAATAGGTCCAGAACTTTAGTACTATACAACCCAAGTTACCGTAAAAACTTAGGTTTTGGAAATATGGCTGATTAAAGTAGTCGCATTGAGATGTGCGGACAGCGATTTGTCAAAGTATGACATGAAAAATAAAATAAATACGGAAGTGTTCCAACATGACGTACACATAGGATGATAGAATAGGACCAGAACTTTAGTACTATACCACCCAAGTTACCTTAAAAACTTAGGTTTTGGAAATATGGGTGATTAAATTAGTCGCTATGCGATGTGCGGACAACGATTTGTCTAAGTATGACATGAAATATAATAATAAATACGGAGGTGTGCAAACATTACGTACACGTAGGGTGATAGAATAGGACCAGAACCTCTGTATTATACCACCCAAGTTACCGTAAAAACTTAGGTTTTGGAAATATGGCTGATTAAAGTAGTCGCATTGAGATGTGCGGACAGAGATTTGTCGAAGTTTGACACGAAATATAAAAAAAATACGGAGGTGTGCCAACATGACGTACACATAGGATGATAGAATAGGTCCAGAACTTTAGTACTATACCACCCAAGTTACCTTAAAAACTTAGGTTTTGGAAATACGGGTGATTAAAATAGTCGCATTAAGATGTGCGGACAGCGATTTGTCAAAGTATGATATGAAATATAAAAATAAATACGGAATTGTGGATACATGACATCCACATAGGGTGATAAAATAGGACCAGAAATTTAGTATTATACCACCCAAGTTACCGTAAAAACTTAGGTTTTGGAAATATGGCTGATTAAAGTAGTCGCATTGAGATGTGCGGACAGAGATTTGTCGAAGTTTGACACGAAATATAAAAAAAATACGGAGGTGTGCCAACATGACGTACACATAGGATGATAGAATAGGTCCAGAACTTTAGTACTATACCGCCCACGTTACCGTAAAAACTTAGGTTTTGGAAATATGGCTGATTAAAGTAGTCGCATTGAGATGTGCGGACAGCGATTTGTCAAAGTATGACATGAAAAATAAAATAAATACGGAAGTGTGCCAACATGACGTACACATAGGATGATAGAATAGGTCCGGAAATTTAGTATTACACCACCCAAGTTACCTTAAAAACTTAGGGCTTGGAAATATGGGTGATTAAATTATTTGCTATGCGATGTGCGGACAACGATTTGTCTAAGTTTGACATGAAATATAAAAATAAATACGGAATTGTGGATACATGACGTACACATAGGGTGATAGAATAGGACCAGAACTTCTGTATTACACCACCCAAGTTACCGTAAAAACTTAGGTTTTGGAAATATGGGTGATTAAATTAGTCGCTATGCGATGTGCGGACAACGATTTGTCTAAGTTTGACATGAAATATAAAAATAAATACGGAATTTTGGATACATGACGTACACATTGGGTGATACAATAGGATTAGAACTATAATATTATACCACTCAGGTTACCGTCAAAACTTAGGTTTTGGAAATACGGGTGATTAAAATAGTCGCTTTGGATGTGCGGACAACGATTTGTCTAAGTTTGACATGAAATATAAAAAAAAACACGGAAGTGTGTCAGCATGACGTACACGTAGGATGAAAGAATAGGACCAGAACTTTAGTACTATACCACCCAAGTTACCTTAAAAACTTAGGTTTTGGAAATATGGGTGATTAAATTAGTCGCTATGCGATGTGCGGACAACGATTTGTCTAAGTATGACATGAAATATAATAATAAATACGGATGTGTGCCAACATTACGTACACGTAGGGTGATAGAATAGGACCAGAACTTCTGTATTATGCCACCCAAGTTACCGTAAAAACCTAGGTTTTGGAAATATGGCTGATTAAAGTAGTCGCATTGAGATGTGCGGACAGAGATTTGTCGAAGTTTGACACGAAATATAAAAAAAATACGGAGGTGTGCTAACATGACGTACACATAGGATGATAGAATAGGTCCAGAACTTTAGTACTATACCACCCAAGTTACCTTAAAAACTTAGGTTTTGGAAATACGGGTGATTAAAATAGTCGCTTTGGATGTGTGGACAGCGATCCACCTAAGTTTGACATAAAATATAAAATAAATACGGCAGTGTGTCAGCATGACGTACACGTAGGATGAAAGAATAGGACCAGAACTTTAGTACTATACCACCCAAGTTACCTTAAAAACTTAGGTTTTGGAAATATGGGTGATTAAATTAGTCGCTATGCGATGTGCGGACAACGATTTGTCTAAGTATGACATGAAATATAATAATAAATACGGATGTGTGCCAACATTACGTACACGTAGGGTGATAGAATAGGACCAGAACTTCTGTATTATGCCACCCAAGTTACCGTAAAAACCTAGGTTTTGGAAATATGGCTGATTAAAGTAGTCGCATTGAGATGTGCGGACAGAGATTTGTCGAAGTTTGACACGAAATATAAAAAAAATACGGAGGTGTGCCAACATGACGTACACATAGGATGATAGAATAGGTCCAGAACTTTAGTACTATACCACCCAAGTTACCGTAAAAACTTAGGTTTTGGAAATATGGCTGATTAAAGTAGTCGCATTGAGATGTGCGGACAGCGATTTGTCTAAGTTTGACTTGAAATATAAAAATAAATACGGAATTGTGGATACATGACGTACACATAGGGTGATAGAATAGGACCAGAACTTCTGTATTATACCACCCAAGTTACCGTCAAAACTTAGGTTTTGGAAATATGGGTGATTAAATTAGTCGCTATGCGATGTGCGGACAACGATTTGTCTAAGTTTGACATGAAATATAAAAATAAATACGGAATTGTGGATACATGACGTACACATAGGGTGATAGAATAGGACCAGAACTTCTGTATTATACCACCCAAGTTACCGTAAAAACTTAGGTTTTGGAAATATGGCTGATTAAAGTAGTCGCATTGAGATGTGCGGACAGCGATTTGTCAAAGTATGACATGAAAAATAAAATAAATACGGAAGTGTGCCAACATGACGTACACATAGGATGAAAGAATAGGACCAGAACTTTAGTACTATACCACCCAAGTTACCTTAAAAACTTAGGTTTTGGAAATATGGCTGATTAAAGTAGTCGCATTGAGATGTGCGGACAGAGATTTGTCGAAGTTTGACACGAAATATAAAAAAAATACGGAGGTGTGCCAACATGACGTACACATAGGATGATAGAATAGGTCCAGAACTTTAGTACTATACAACCCAAGTTACCGTAAAAACTTAGGTTTTGGAAATATGGCTGATTAAAGTAGTCGCATTGAGATGTGCGGACAGCGATTTGTCAAAGTATGACATGAAAAATAAAATAAATACGGAAGTGTTCCAACATGACGTGCACATAGGATGATAGAATAGGACCAGAACTTTAGTACTATACCACCCAAGTTACCTTAAAAACTTAGGTTTTGGAAATATGGGTGATTAAATTAGTTGCTATGCGATGTGCGGACAACGATTTGTCTAAGTATGACATGAAATATAATAATAAATACCGAGGTGTGCCAACATTACGTACACGTAGGGTGATAGAATAGGACCAGAACTTCTGTATTATACCACCCAAGTTACCTTAAAAACTTAGGTTTTGGAAATATGGCTGATTAAAGTAGTCGCATTGAGATGTGCGGACAGAGATTTGTCGAAGTTTGACACGAAATATAAAAAAATACGGAGGTGTGCCAACATGACGTACACATAGGGTGATAGAATAGATCCAGAACTTTAGTACTATACCACCCAAGTTACCGTAAAAACTTAGGTTTTGGAAATATGGCTGATTAAAGTAGTCGCATTAAGATGTGCGGACAGCGATTTGTCTAAGTTTGACATGAAATATAAAAATAAATACGGAATTTTGGATACATGACGTACACATAGGGTATAGAATAGGACCAGAACTTCTGTATTATACCACCCAAGTTACCGTAAAAACTTAGGTTTTGGAAATATGGGTGATTAAATTAGTCGCTTTGCGATGTGCGGACAACGATTTGTCGAAGTTTGACACGAAATATAAAAAAAATACGGAGGTGTGCCAACATGACAAACAAGTAGGATGAAAGAATAGGACCAGAACTATAGTACTATACCACCCAAGTTACCTTAAAAACTTAGGTTTTGGAAATATGGGTGATTAAATTAGTCGCTATGCGATGTGCGGACAACGATTTGTCTAAGTTTGACATGAAATATAAAAATAAATAAGGAATTGTGGATACATGACGTACACATAGGGTGATAGAATAGGACCAGAACTTCTGTATTATACCACCCAAGCTACCGTAAAAACTTAGGTTTTGGAAATATGGGTGATTAAATTAGTCGCTATGCGATGTGCGGACAACGATTTGTCTAAGTTTGACATGAAATATAAAAATAAATACGGAATTGTGGATACATGACGTACACGTAGGGTGATAGAATAGGACCAGAACTTTAGTACTATACCACCCAAGTTACCTTAAAAACTTAGGTTTTGGAAATATGGGTGATTAAATTAGTCGCTATGCGATGTGCGGACAACGATTTGTCTAAGTTTGACATGAAATATAAAAGTAAATACGGAGGTATGCCAACATTACGTACACGGAGGGTGATAGAATAGGACCAGAACTTCTGTATTATACCACCCAAGTTACCGTAAAAACTTAGGTTTTGGAAATATGGGTGATTAAATTAGTCGCTATGCGATGTGCGGACAACGATTTGTCTAAGTATGACATGAAATACAATAATAAATACGGAGGTTTGCCAACATTACGTACACGTAGGATGATAGAATAGGTCCAGAACTTTAGTACTATACCACCCAAGTTACCGTAAAAACTTAGGTTTTGGAAATATGGCTGATTAAGGTAGTCGCATTGAGATGTGCGGACAGCGATTTGTCTAAGTTTGACATGAAATATAAAAATAAATACGGAATTGTGGATACATGACGTACACATAGGGTGATAGAATAGGACCAGAACTTCTGTATTATACCACCCAAGTTACCGTAAAAACCTAGGTTTTGGAAATATGGGTGATTAAATTAGTCGCTATGCGATGTGCGGACAACGATTTGTCTAAGTTTGACATGAAATATAAAAATAAATACGGAATTTTGGATACATGACGTACACATTGGGTGATAGAATAGGATTAGAACTATATTATTATACCACTCAGGTTACCGTCAAACGTAGGTTTTGGAAATACGGGTGATTAAAATATTCGCTTTGGATGTGTGGACAGCGATCCACCTATGTTTGACATAAAATATAAAATAAATACGGAATTGTGTCAGCATGACGTACACGTAGGATGAAAGAATAGGACCAGAACTTTAGTACTATACCACCCAAGTTACCTTAAAAACTTAGGTTTTGGAAATATGGGTGATTAAATTAGTCGCTATGCGATGTGCGGACAACGATTTGTCTAAGTATGACATGAAATATAATAATAAATACGGAGGTGTGCCAACATTACGTACACGTAGGGTGATAGAATAGGACCAGAACTTCTGTATTATACCACCCAAGTTACCGTAAAAACTTAGGTTTTGGAAATATGGCTGATTAAAGTAGTCGCATTGAGATGTGCGGACAGAGATTTGTCGAAGTTTGACACGAAATATAAAAAAAATACGGGGGTGTGCCAACATGACGTACACATAGGATGATAGAATAGGTCCAGAACTTTAGTACTATACCACCCAAGTTACCTTAAAAACTTAGGTTTTGGAAATACGGGTGATTAAAATAGTCGCATTGAGATGTGCGGACAGCGATTTGTCAAAGTATTATATGAAATATAAAAATAAATACGGAATTGTGGATACATGACATCCACATAGGGTGATAAAATAGGACCAGAAATTTAGTATTATACCACCCAAGTTACCTTAAAAACTTAGGTTTTGGAAATATGGGTGATTAAATTAGTCGCTATGCGATGTGCGGACAACGATTTGTCTAAGTATGACATGAAATATAATAATAAATACGGAGGTGTGCCAACATTACGTACACGTAGGGTGATAGAATAGGACCAGAACTTCTGTATTATACCACCCAAGTTACCGTAAAAACTTAGGTTTTGGAAATATGGCTGATTAAAGTAGTCGCATTGAGATGTGCGGACAGAGATTTGTCGAAGTTTGACACGAAATATAAAAAAAATACGGAGGTGTGCCAACATGATATACACATAGGATGATAGAATAGGTCCAGAACATTAGTACTATACCACCCACGTTACCGTAAAAACTTAGGTTTTGGAAATATGGCTGATTAAAGTAGTCGCATTGAGATGTGCGGACAGCGATTTGTCAAAGTATGACATGAAAAATAAAATAAATACGGAAGTGTGCCAACATGACGTACACATAGGATGATAGAATAGGTCCGGAAATTTAGTATTACACCACCCAAGTTACCTTAAAAACTTAGGGTTTGGAAATATGGGTGATTAAATTAGTCGCTATGCGATGTGCGGACAACGATTTGTCTAAGTTTGACATGAAATATAAAAATAAATACGGAATTGTGGATACATGACGTACACATAGGGTGATAGAATAGGACCAGAACTTCTGTATTATACCACCCAAGTTACCGTAAAAACTTAGGTTTTGGAAATATGGGTGATTAAATTAGTCGCTATGCGATGTGCGGACAACGATTTGTCTAAGTTTGACATGAAATATAAAAATAAATACGGAATTTTGGATACATGACGTACACATTGGGTGATACAATAGGATTAGAACTATATTATTATACCACTCAGGTTACCGTCAAAACTTAGGTTTTGGAAATACGGGTGATTAAAATAGTCGCTTTGGATGTGTGGACAGCGATCCACCTAAGTTTGACATAAAATATAAAAAAAACACGGAAGTGTGTCAGCATGACGTACACTTAGGATGAAAGAATAGGACCAGAACTTTAGTACTATACCACCCAAGTTACCTTAAAAACTTAGGTTTTGGAAATATGGGTGATTAAATTAGTCGCTATGCGATGTGCGGACAACGATTTGTCTAAGTATGACATGAAATATAATAATAAATACGGAGGTGTGCCAACATTACGTACACGTAGGGTGATAGAATAGGACCAGAACTTCTGTATTATACCACCCAAGTTACCGTAAAAACTTAGGTTTTGGAAATATGGCTGATTAAAGTAGTCGCATTGAGATGTGCGGACAGAGATTTGTCGAAGTTTGACACGAAATATAAAAAAAATACGGAGGTGTGCCAACATGATATACACATAGGATGATAGAATAGGTCCAGAACATTAGTACTATACCACCCACGTTACCGTAAAAACTTAGGTTTTGGAAATATGGCTGATTAAAGTAGTCGCATTGAGATGTGCGGACAGCGATTTGTCAAAGTATGACATGAAAAATAAAATAAATACGGAAGTGTGCCAACATGACGTACACATAGGATGATAGAATAGGTCCGGAAATTTAGTATTACACCACCCAAGTTACCTTAAAAACTTAGGGTTTGGAAATATGGGTGATTAAATTAGTCGCTATGCGATGTGCGGACAACGATTTGTCTAAGTTTGACATGAAATATAAAAATAAATACGGAATTGTGGATACATGACGTACACATAGGGTGATAGAATAGGACCAGAACTTCTGTATTATACCACCCAAGTTACCGTAAAAACTTAGGTTTTGGAAATATGGGTGATTAAATTAGTCGCTATGCGATGTGCGGACAACGATTTGTCTAAGTTTGACATGAAATATAAAAATAAATACGGAATTTTGGATACATGACGTACACATTGGGTGATACAATAGGATTAGAACTATATTATTATACCACTCAGGTTACCGTCAAAACTTAGGTTTTGGAAATACGGGTGATTAAAATAGTCGCTTTGGATGTGTGGACAGCGATCCACCTAAGTTTGACATAAAATATAAAAAAAACACGGAAGTGTGTCAGCATGACGTACACTTAGGATGAAAGAATAGGACCAGAACTTTAGTACCATACCACCCAAGTTACCTTAAAAACTTAGGTTTTGGAAATATGGGTGATTAAATTAGTCGCTATGCGATGTGCGGACAACGATTTGTCTAAGTATGACATGAAATATAATAATAAATACGGATGTGTGCCAACATTACGTACACGTAGGGTGATAGAATAGGACCAGAACTTCTGTATTATGCCACCCAAGTTACCGTAAAAACCTAGGTTTTGGAAATATGGCTGATTAAAGTAGTCGCATTGAGATGTGCGGACAGAGATTTGTCGAAGTTTGACACGAAATATAAAAAAAATACGGAGGTGTGCCAACATGACGTACACATAGGATGATAGAATAGGTCCAGAACTTTAAACTATACCACCCAAGTTACCTTAAAAACTTAGGTTTTGGAAATACGGGTGATTAAAATAGTCGCTTTGGATGTGTGGACAGCGATCCACCTAAGTTTGACATAAAATATAAAATAAATACGGCAGTGTGTCAGCATGACGTACACGTAGGATGAAAGAATAGGACCAGAACTTTAGTACTATACCACCCAAGTTACCTTAAAAACTTAGGTTTTGGAAATATGGGTGATTAAATTAGTCGCTATGCGATGTGCGGACAACGATTTGTCTAAGTATGACATGAAATATAATAATAAATACGGAGGTGTGCCAACATTACGTACACGTAGGGTGATAGAATAGGACCAGAACTTCTGTATTATACCAACCAAGTTACCGTAAAAACTTAGGTTTTGGAAATATGGCTGATTAAAGTATTCGCATTGAGATGTGCGGACAGCCATTTGTCAAAGTATGACATGAAAAATAAAATAAATACGGAAGTGTGCCAACATGACGTACACATAGGATGAAAGAATAGGACCAGAACTTTAGTACTATACCACCCAAGTTACCTTAAAAACCTAGGTTTTGGAAATATGGGTGATTAAATTAGTCGCTATGCGATGTGCGGACAACGATTTGTCTAAGTATGACATGAAATATAATAATAAATACGGAGGTGTGCCAACATTACATACACGTAGGGTGATAGAATAGGACCAGAACTTCTGTATTATACCACCCAAGTTACCGTAAAAACTTAGGTTTTGGAAATATGGCTGATTAAAGTAGTCGCATTGAGATGTGCGGACAGATATTTGTCGAAGTTTGACACGAAATATAAAAAAAATACGGAGGTGTGCAAACATGACGTACACATAGGATGATAGAATAGGTCCAGAACTTTAGTACTATACAACCAAAGTTACCGTAAAAACTTAGGTTTTGGAAATATGGCTGATTAAAGTAGTCGCTATGCGATGTGCGGACAACGATTTGTCTAAGTTTGACATGAAATATAAAAATAAATACGGAATTTTGGATACATGACGTACACATTGGGTGATACAATAGGATTAGAACTATATTATTATACCACTCAGGTTACCGTCAAAACTTAGTTTTTGGAAATACGGGTGATTAAAATAGTCGCTTTGGATGTGTGGACAGCGATCCACCTAAGTTTGACATAAAATATAAAAAAACACGGAAGTGTGTCAGCATGACGTACACGTAGGATGAAAGAATAGGACCAGAACTTTAGTACTATACCACCCAAGTTACCTTAAAAACTTAGGTTTTGGAAATATGGGTGATTAAATTAGTCGCTATGCGATGTGTGGACAACGATTTGTCTAAGTATGACATGAAATATAATAATAAATACGGATGTGTGCCAACATTACGTACACGTAGGGTGATAGAATAGGACCAGAACTTCTGTATTATGCCACCCAAGTTACCGTAAAAACCTAGGTTTTGGAAATATGGCTGATTAAAGTAGTCGCATTGAGATGTGCAGACAGAGATTTGTCGAAGTTTGACACGAAATATAAAAGAAATACGGAGGTGTGCCAACATGACGTACACATAGGATGATAGAATAGGTCCAGAACTTTAGTACTATACCACCCAAGTTACCTTAAAAACTTAGGTTTTGGAAATACGGGTGATTAAAATAGTCGCTTTGGATGTGTGGACAGCGATCCACCTAAGTTTGACATAAAATATAAAATAAATACGGCAGTGTGTCAGCATGACGTACACGTAGGATGAAAGAATAGGACCAGAACTTTAGTACTATACCACCCAAGTTACCTTAAAAACTTAGGTTTTGGAAATATGGGTGATTAAATTAGTCGCTATGCGATGTGCGGACAACGATTTGTCTAAGTATGACATGAAATATAATAATAAATACGGAGGTGTGCCAACATTACGTACACGTAGGGTGATAGAATAGGACCAGAACTTCTGTATTATACCACCCAAGTTACCGTAAAAACTTAGGTTTTGGAAATATGGCTGATTAAAGTAGTCGCATTGTGATGTGCGGACAGAGATTTGTCGAAGTTTGACACGAAATATAAAAAAAATACGGAGGTGTGCCAACATGACGTACACATAGGATGATAGAATAGGTCCAGAACTTTAGTACTATACCACCCAAGTTACCGTAAAAACTTAGGTTTTGGAAATATGGCTGATTAAAGTAGTCGCATTGAGATGTGCGGACAGCGATTTGTCTACGTTTGACATGAAATATAAAAATAAATACGGAATTGTAGATACATGACGTACACATAGGGTGATAGAATAGGACCAGAACTTCTGTATTATACCACCCAAGTTACCGTAAAAACTTAGGTTTTGGAAATATGGGTGATTAAATTAGTCGCTATGCGATGTGCGGACAACGATTTGTCTAAGTTTGACATGAAATATAAAAATAAATACGGAATTGTGGATACATGACGTACACATAGGGTGATAGAATAGGACCAGAACTTCTGTATTATACCACCCAAGTTACCGTAAAAACTTAGGTTTTGGAAATATGGCTGATTAAAGTAGTCGCATTGAGATGTGCGGACAGCGATTTGTCAAAGTATGACATGAAAAATAAAATAAATACGGAAGTGTGCCAACATGACGTACACATAGGATGAAAGAATAGGACCAGAACTTTAGTACTATACCAGCCAAGTTACCTTAAAAACTTAGGTTTTGGAAATATGGGTGATTAAATTAGTCGCTATGCGATGTGCGGACAACGATTTGTCTAAGTATGACATGAAATATAATAATAAATACGGAGGTGTGCCAACATTACATACACGTAGGGTGATAGAATAGGACCAGAACTTTTGTATTATACCACCCAAATTACCGTAAAAACTTAGGTTTTGGAAATATGGCTGATTAAAGTAGTCGCATTGAGATGTGCGGACAGAGATTTGTCGAAGTTTGACACGAAATATAAAAAAAATACGGAGGTGTGCCAACATGACGTAAACATAGGATGATAGAATAGGTCCAGAACTTTAGTACTATACAACCCAAGTTACCGTAAAAACTTAGGTTTTGGAAATATGGCTGATTAAAGTAGTCGCATTGAGATGTGCGGACAGCGATTTGTCAAAGTATGACATGAAAAATAAAATAAATACGGAAGTGTTCCAACATGACGTACACATAGGATGATAGAATAGGACCAGAACTTTAGTACTATACCACCCAAGTTACCTTAAAAACTTAGGTTTTGGAAATATGGGTGATTAAATTAGTCGCTATGCGATGTGCGGACAACGATTTGTCTAAGTATGACATGAAATATAATAATAAATACGGAGGTGTGCAAACATTACGTACACGTAGGGTGATAGAATAGGACCAGAACCTCTGTATTATACCACCCAAGTTACCGTAAAAACTTAGGTTTTGGAAATATGGCTGATTAAAGTAGTCGCATTGAGATGTGCGGACAGAGATTTGTCGAAGTTTGACACGAAATATAAAAAAAATACGGAGGTGTGCCAACATGACGTACACATAGGATGATAGAATAGGTCCAGAACTTTAGTACTATACCACCCAAGTTACCTTAAAAACTTAGGTTTTGGAAATACGGGTGATTAAAATAGTCGCATTAAGATGTGCGGACAGCGATTTGTCAAAGTATGATATGAAATATAAAAATAAATACGGAATTGTGGATACATGACATCCACATAGGGTGATAAAATAGGACCAGAAATTTAGTATTATACCACCCAAGTTACCGTAAAAACTTAGGTTTTGGAAATATGGCTGATTAAAGTAGTCGCATTGAGATGTGCGGACAGAGATTTGTCGAAGTTTGACACGAAATATAAAAAAAATACGGAGGTGTGCCAACATGACGTACACATAGGATGATAGAATAGGTCCAGAACTTTAGTACTATACCGCCCACGTTACCGTAAAAACTTAGGTTTTGGAAATATGGCTGATTAAAGTAGTCGCATTGAGATGTGCGGACAGCGATTTGTCAAAGTATGACATGAAAAATAAAATAAATACGGAAGTGTGCCAACATGACGTACACATAGGATGATAGAATAGGTCCGGAAATTTAGTATTACACCACCCAAGTTACCTTAAAAACTTAGGGTTTGGAAATATGGGTGATTAAATTAGTCGCTATGCGATGTGCGGACAACGATTTGTCTAAGTTTGACATGAAATATAAAAATAAATACGGAATTGTGGATACATGACGTACACATAGGGTGATAGAATAGGACCAGAACTTCTGTATTATACCACCCAAGTTACCGTAAAAACTTAGGTTTTGGAAATATGGGTGATTAAATTAGTCGCTATGCGATGTGCGGACAACGATTTGTCTAAGTTTGACATGAAATATAAAAATAAATACGGAATTTTGGATACATGACGTACACATTGGGTGATACAATAGGATTAGAACTATAATATTATACCACTCAGGTTACCGTCAAAACTTAGGTTTTGGAAATACGGGTGATTAAAATAGTCGCTTTGGATGTGCGGACAACGATTTGTCTAAGTTTGACATGAAATATAAAAAAAAACACGGAAGTGTGTCAGCATGACGTACACGTAGGATGAAAGAATAGGACCAGAACTTTAGTACTATACCACCCAAGTTACCTTAAAAACTTAGGTTTTGGAAATATGGGTGATTAAATTAGTCGCTATGCGATGTGCGGACAACGATTTGTCTAAGTATGACATGAAATATAATAATAAATACGGATGTGTGCCAACATTACGTACACGTAGGGTGATAGAATAGGACCAGAACTTCTGTATTATGCCACCCAAGTTACCGTAAAAACCTAGGTTTTGGAAATATGGCTGATTAAAGTAGTCGCATTGAGATGTGCGGACAGAGATTTGTCGAAGTTTGACACGAAATATAAAAAAAATACGGAGGTGTGCTAACATGACGTACACATAGGATGATAGAATAGGTCCAGAACTTTAGTACTATACCACCCAAGTTACCTTAAAAACTTAGGTTTTGGAAATACGGGTGATTAAAATAGTCGCTTTGGATGTGTGGACAGCGATCCACCTAAGTTTGACATAAAATATAAAATAAATACGGCAGTGTGTCAGCATGACGTACACGTAGGATGAAAGAATAGGACCAGAACTTTAGTACTATACCACCCAAGTTACCTTAAAAACTTAGGTTTTGGAAATATGGGTGATTAAATTAGTCGCTATGCGATGTGCGGACAACGATTTGTCTAAGTATGACATGAAATATAATAATAAATACGGATGTGTGCCAACATTACGTACACGTAGGGTGATAGAATAGGACCAGAACTTCTGTATTATGCCACCCAAGTTACCGTAAAAACCTAGGTTTTGGAAATATGGCTGATTAAAGTAGTCGCATTGAGATGTGCGGACAGAGATTTGTCGAAGTTTGACACGAAATATAAAAAAAATACGGAGGTGTGCCAACATGACGTACACATAGGATGATAGAATAGGTCCAGAACTTTAGTACTATACCACCCAAGTTACCGTAAAAACTTAGGTTTTGGAAATATGGCTGATTAAAGTAGTCGCATTGAGATGTGCGGACAGCGATTTGTCTAAGTTTGACTTGAAATATAAAAATAAATACGGAATTGTGGATACATGACGTACACATAGGGTGATAGAATAGGACCAGAACTTCTGTATTATACCACCCAAGTTACCGTCAAAACTTAGGTTTTGGAAATATGGGTGATTAAATTAGTCGCTATGCGATGTGCGGACAACGATTTGTCTAAGTTTGACATGAAATATAAAAATAAATACGGAATTGTGGATACATGACGTACACATAGGGTGATAGAATAGGACCAGAACTTCTGTATTATACCACCCAAGTTACCGTAAAAACTTAGGTTTTGGAAATATGGCTGATTAAAGTAGTCGCATTGAGATGTGCGGACAGCGATTTGTCAAAGTATGACATGAAAAATAAAATAAATACGGAAGTGTGCCAACATGACGTACACATAGGATGAAAGAATAGGACCAGAACTTTAGTACTATACCACCCAAGTTACCTTAAAAACTTAGGTTTTGGAAATATGGCTGATTAAAGTAGTCGCATTGAGATGTGCGGACAGAGATTTGTCGAAGTTTGACACGAAATATAAAAAAAATACGGAGGTGTGCCAACATGACGTACACATAGGATGATAGAATAGGTCCAGAACTTTAGTACTATACAACCCAAGTTACCGTAAAAACTTAGGTTTTGGAAATATGGCTGATTAAAGTAGTCGCATTGAGATGTGCGGACAGCGATTTGTCAAAGTATGACATGAAAAATAAAATAAATACGGAAGTGTTCCAACATGACGTACACATAGGATGATAGAATAGGACCAGAACTTTAGTACTATACCACCCAAGTTACCGTAAAAACTTAGGTTTTGGAAATATGGCTGATTAAAGTAGTCGCATTAAGATGTGCGGACAGCGATTTGTCTAAGTTTGACATGAAATATAAAAATAAATACGGAATTTTGGATACATGACGTACACATAGGGTATAGAATAGGACCAGAACTTCTGTATTATACCACCCAAGTTACCGTAAAAACTTAGGTTTTGGAAATATGGGTGATTAAATTAGTTGCTATGCGATGTGCGGACAACGATTTGTCTAAGTATGACATGAAATATAATAATAAATACCGAGGTGTGCCAACATTACGTACACGTAGGGTGATAGAATAGGACCAGAACTTCTGTATTATACCACCCAAGTTACCTTAAAAACTTAGGTTTTGGAAATATGGCTGATTAAAGTAGTCGCATTGAGATGTGCGGACAGAGATTTGTCGAAGTTTGACACGAAATATAAAAAAATACGGAGGTGTGCCAACATGACGTACACATAGGGTGATAGAATAGATCCAGAACTTTAGTACTATACCACCCAAGTTACCGTAAAAACTTAGGTTTTGGAAATATGGCTGATTAAAGTAGTCGCATTAAGATGTGCGGACAGCGATTTGTCTAAGTTTGACATGAAATATAAAAATAAATACGGAATTTTGGATACATGACGTACACATAGGGTATAGAATAGGACCAGAACTTCTGTATTATACCACCCAAGTTACCGTAAAAACTTAGGTTTTGGAAATATGGGTGATTAAATTAGTCGCTTTGCGATGTGCGGACAACGATTTGTCGAAGTTTGACACGAAATATAAAAAAAATACGGAGGTGTGCCACCATGACAAACAAGTAGGATGAAAGAATAGGACCAGAACTATAGTACTATACCACCCAAGTTACCTTAAAAACTTAGGTTTTGGAAATATGGGTGATTAAATTAGTCGCTATGCGATGTGCGGACAACGATTTGTCTAAGTTTGACATGAAATATAAAAATAAATAAGGAATTGTGGATACATGACGTACACATAGGGTGATAGAATAGGACCAGAACTTCTGTATTATACCACCCAAGCTACCGTAAAAACTTAGGTTTTGGAAATATGGGTGATTAAATTAGTCGCTATGCGATGTGCGGACAACGATTTGTCTAAGTTTGACATGAAATATAAAAATAAATACGGAATTGTGGATACATGACGTACACGTAGGGTGATAGAATAGGACCAGAACTTTAGTACTATACCACCCAAGTTACCTTAAAAACTTAGGTTTTGGAAATATGGGTGATTAAATTAGTCGCTATGCGATGTGCGGACAACGATTTGTCTAAGTTTGACATGAAATATAAAAGTAAATACGGAGGTATGCCAACATTACGTACACGGAGGGTGATAGAATAGGACCAGAACTTCTGTATTATACCACCCAAGTTACCGTAAAAACTTAGGTTTTGGAAATATGGGTGATTAAATTAGTCGCTATGCGATGTGCGGACAACGATTTGTCTAAGTATGACATGAAATACAATAATAAATACGGAGGTTTGCCAACATTACGTACACGTAGGATGATAGAATAGGTCCAGAACTTTAGTACTATACCACCCAAGTTACCGTAAAAACTTAGGTTTTGGAAATATGGCTGATTAAGGTAGTCGCATTGAGATGTGCGGACAGCGATTTGTCTAAGTTTGACATGAAATATAAAAATAAATACGGAATTGTGGATACATGACGTACACATAGGGTGATAGAATAGGACCAGAACTTCTGTATTATACCACCCAAGTTACCGTAAAAACTTAGGTTTTGGAAATATGGGTGATTAAATTAGTCGCTATCCGATGTGCGGACAACGATTTGTCGAAGTTTGACACGAAATATAAAAAAAATACGGAGGTGTGCCAACATGACGTACACATAGGATAATAGAATAGGTCCAGAACTTTAGTACTATACCACCCATGTTACCGTAAAAACTTAGGTTCTGGAAATATGGGTGATTAAATTAGTCGCTATGCGATGTGCGGACAACGATTTGTCTAAGTTTGACATGAAATATAAAAATAAATACGGAATTGTGGATACATGACGTACACATAGGGTGATAGAATAGGACCAGAACTTCTGTACTATACCACCCAAGTTACCTTAATATCTTAGGTTTTGGATATATGGGTGATTAAACTAGTCGCTATGCGATGTGCGGACAACGATTTGTCTAAGTATGACATGAAATATAATAATAAATACGGAGGTGTGCCAACATTACGTACATATAGGGTGATAGAATAGGACCAGAACTTCTGTATTATACCACCCAAGTTACCGTAAAAACTTAGGTTTTGGAAATATGGGTGATTAAATTAGTCGCTATGCGATGTGCGGACAACGATTTGTCTAAGTATGACATGAAATACAATAATAAATACGGAGGTGTGCCAACATTACGTACACGTAGGATGATAGAATAGGTCCAGAACTTTAGTACTATACCACCCAAGTTACCGTAAAAACTTAGGTTTTGGAAATATGGCTGATTAAGGTAGTCGCATTGAGATGTGCGGACAGCGATTTGTCTAAGTTTGACATGAAATATAAAAATAAATACGGAATTGTGGATACATGACGTACACATAGGGTGATAGAATAGGACCAGAACTTCTGTATTATACCACCCAAGTTACCGTAAAAACTTAGGTTTTGGAAATATGGGTGATTAAATTAGTCGCTATCCGATGTGCGGACAACGATTTGTCGAAGTTTGACACGAAATATAAAAAAAATACGGAGGTGTGCCAACATGACGTACACATAGGATAATAGAATAGGTCCAGAACTTTAGTACTATACCACCCATGTTACCGTAAAAACTTAGGTTCTGGAAATATGGGTGATTAAATTAGTCGCTATGCGATGTGCGGACAACGATTTGTCTAAGTTTGACATGAAATATAAAAATAAATACGGAATTGTGGATACATGACGTACACATAGGGTGATAGAATAGGACCAGAACTTCTGTACTATACCACCCAAGTTACCTTAAAATCTTAGGTTTTGGATATATGGGTGATTAAACTAGTCGCTATGCGATGTGCGGACAACGATTTGTCTAAGTATGACATGAAATATAATAATAAATACGGAGGTGTGCCAACATTACGTACATATAGGGTGATAGAATAGGAAAAGAACTTCTGTATTATACCACCCAAGTTACCGTAAAAACTTAGGTTTTGGAAATATGGGTGATTAAATTAGTCGCTATGCGATGTGCGGACAACGATTTGTCTAAGTTTGACATGAAATATAAAAATAAATACGAAACTTTGGGTACATGACGTACACATTGGGTGATAGAATAGGATTAGAACTATATTATTATACTACTCAGGTTACCGTCAAAACTTAGGTTTTGGAAATACGGGTGATTAAAATAGTCGCTTTGTATGTGTGGACAGCGATCCACCTTAGTTTGACATGAAATATAAAATAAATACGGAAGTGTGTCAACAAGACGTACACATAAACTGATAGAATAGGACCAGAACTTCTGTATTATACCACCCAAGTTACCGTAAAAACTTAGGTTTTGGAAATATGGCTGATTAAAGTAGTCGCTTTGCGATGTGCGGACAGCGATTTGTCTAAGTTTGACATGAAATATAAAATAAATACGGAAGTGTGCAAACATGACGTACACATAGGATGATAGAATAGGTCCAGAAATTCAGTATTATGACACCCAAGTTACCTTAAAAACTTAGGTTTTGGAAATATGGGTGATTAAATTAGTCGCTATGCGATGTGCGGACAACGATTTGTCTAAGTATGACATGAAATATAATAATAATTACGGAGGTGTGCCAACATTACGTACACGTAGGGTGATAGAATAGGACCAGAACTTCTGTATTATACCACCCAAGTTACCGTAAAAACTTAGGTTTTGGAAATATGGCTGATTAAAGTAGTCGCATTGAGATGTGCGGACAGAGATTTGTCGAAGTTTGACACGAAATATCAAAAACATACGGAGGTGTGCCAACATGACGTACACATAGGATGATAGAATAGGTCCAGAACTTTAGTACTATACCACCCAAGTTACCTTAAAAACTTAGGTTTTGGAAATACGGGTGATTAAAATAGTCGCTTTGGATGTGTGGACAGCGATCCACCTAAGTTTGACATAAAATATAAAATAAATACGGCAGTGTGTCATCATGACGTACACGTAGGATGAAAGAATAGGACCAGAACATTAGTACTTTACCACCCAAGTTACCTTAAAAACTTAGGTTTTGGAAATATGGGTGATTAAATTAGTCGCTATGCGATGTGCGGACAACGATTTGTCTAAGTATGACATGAAATATAATAATAAATACGGAGGTGTGCCAAAATTACGTACACGTAGGGTGATAGAATAGGACCAGAACTTCTGTAATATACCACCCAAGTTACCGTAAAAACTTAGGTTTTGGAAATATGGATGATTAAAGTAGTCGCATTGAGATGTGCGGACAGAGATTTGTCGAAGTTTGACACGAAATATAAAAAAAATACGGAGGTGTGCCAACATGACGTACACATAGGATGATAGAATAGGTCCAGAACTTTAGTACTATACCACCCAAGTTACCTTAAAAACTTAGGTTTTGGAAATACGGGTGATTAAAATAGTCGCTTTGGATGTGTGGACAGTGATCCACCTAAGTTTGACATAAAATATAAAATAAATACGGCAGTGTGTCAGCATGACGTACACGTAGGGTGATGAAATAGGACCAGAACTTCTGTATTATACCACACAAGTTACCGTAAAAACTTTGGTTTTGGAAATATGGCTGATTAAAGTAGTCGCATTGAGATGTGCGGACAGCGATTTGTCAAAGTATGACATGAAAAATAAAATAAATACGGATGTGTGCCAACATGACGTACACATAGGATGATAGAATAGGTCCTGAAATTTAGTATTATACCACCCAATTTACCTTAAAAACTTAGGTTTTGGAAATATGTGTGATTAAATTAGTCGCTATGCGATGTGCGGACAACGATTTGTCTAAGTTTGACATGAAATATAAAAATAAATACGGAATTGTGGATACTTGACGTACACATAGGGTGATAGAATAGGACCAGAACTTCTGTATTATACCACCCAAGTTACCGTAAAAACTTAGGTTTTGGAAATATGGCTGATTAAAGTAGTCGCATTGAGATGTGCGGACAGCGATTTGTCAAAGTATGACATGAAAAATAAAATAAATACGGAAGTGTGCCAACATGACGTACACATAGGATGATAGAATAGGTCCTGAAATTTAGTATTATACCACCCAAGTTACCTTAAAAACTTAGGTTTTGGAAATATGGGTGATTAAATTAGTCGCTATGCGATGTGCGGACAACGATTTGTCTAAGTTTGACATGAAATATAAAAATAAATACGGAATTGTGGATACATGACGTACACGTAGGGTGATAGAATAGGACCAGAACTTCTGTATTATACCACCCAAGTTACCGTAAAAACTTAGGTTTTGGAAATATGGCTGAATAAAGTAGTCGCATTGAGATGTGCGGACAGCGATTTGTCAAAGTATGACATGAAAAATAAAATAAATACGGAAGTGTGCCAACATGACGTACACATAGGATGATAGAATAGGTCCTAAAATTTAGTATTATACCACCCAAGTTACCTTAAAAACTTAGGTTTTGGAAATATGGGTGATTAAATTAGTCGCTATGCGATGTGCGGACAACGATTTGTCTAAGTTTGACATGAAATATAAAAATAAATACGGAATTATGGATACATGACGTACACATAGGGTGATAGAATAGGACCAGAACTTCTGTATTATACCACCCAAGTTACCGTAAAAACGTAGGTTTTGGAAATATGGCTGATTAAAGTAGTCGCATTGAGATGTGCGGACAGCGATTTGTCAAGGTATGACATGAAAAATAAAATAAATACGGAAGTGTGCCGACATGACGTACACATAGGATGATAGAATAGGTCCTGAAATTTAGTATTATACCACCCAAGTTACCTTAAAAACTTAGGTTTTGGAAATATGGGTGATTAAATTAGTCGCTATGCGATGTGCGGACAACGATTTGTCTAAGTTTGACATGAAATATAAAAATAAATACGGAATTGTGGATACATGACGTACACATAGGGTGATAGAATAGGACCAGAACTTCTGTATTGTACCACCCAAGTTACCGTAAAAACTTAGGTTTTGGAAATATGGGTGATTAAATTAGTCGCTATGCGATGTGCGGACAACGATTTGTCTAAGTTTGACATGAAATATAAAAGTAAATACGGAGGTGTGCCAACATTACGTACACGGAGGGTGATAGAATAGGACCAGAACTTCTGTATTATACCACCCAAGTTACCGTAAAAACTTAGGTTTTGGAAATATGGGTGATTAAATTAGTCGCTATGCGATGTGCGGACAACGATTTGTCTAAGTATGACATGAAATACAATAATAAATACGGAGG